>CABHPQ010172748.1:18818-29694 GCA_902168405.1 Peromyscus aztecus | reverse complement strand
TGTGTGTGTGTGTGTGTGTGTGTGTGTGTGTGTGTGTGTATTATGGAGCTGAGCAGACAACTCTTAGGAGAAGGTGACTCCCTGCCATCTTGTGGGATCTGGGGATCAAGCTCAGGCTGTCAGGCCTGCCTGCAAGTGCCTCTATCCTCTAAGCCATCTTGCCAACCCAAGTAAAAACAGTAAAATAAAAAAAGTCCATGTTCAGGCCTGCAGTGGTGACACACGCCTTTAATCCCAGCACTCGGGAGGCAGAGCCAGGTGGATCTCTGTGAGTTCGAGGTCAGCCTGGTCTACAGAGCGAGATCCAGGACAGCCAGGGCTACACAGTGAGAGTCTATCTCAAAAGACACTGTCCATACTCATGAAAATTGGGGGGGGGGGGGGCAGGAATCTAAAACTGGAAAAAATTTAAAAATAAGATTAAAAGTCTAGTTGGGCATGGTGGTGTATCCTAGAAGGCAGAGGCAGGAAGTGTGGCTGCATTCCTGCTGAGCTACTCTTGGCCTGGCTCCAGAGAGTAGCACCTAGCCCTAATCCTTCCTTTGTTTAACCAATACCTTTTGTTTTTCCTATTGCCCTATGTGAATCTTGTTGAGAGTCTCCCAAGGATCAGAGAGTCTCCCAAGGATCAAAGGCTTATGCAAAACTTGGTTCAGGAAACCGGGAAAAACCGTGGTACCTGAGAAATCAAGGAATTTGCACTTGGCACTTTATCTCTGGGTTGCTTTGAAGGAACAGAAATCAACTGGCTAAACTGTAAATAGAGAGAAAATAAAAATGCCCTGGGCGAAAGGAAAATGCTTCAGTCCTTCAAGGTTGGACCCCCCTGCAGCCATGAAAGGCTGGATTCATTCGTAAGATGCCTCTGAGTCTTCTTTCCACGGATCCGACTGAACCCACATACCTGTGCAGCAACAAACCGAGACAAGGATGGTTGCAAGTTCAAGAACAGCCTGAGCTACATACAAGAAACTGTCTATTATTACAAATGCAGTTAATAACCAGTGCCTGGGGAGGTTGTAGACCCAACTGGAGTAACTGAATTGACACAGCACCAAAATGATGTATCAACATGGCTGTTTATACCCAAAAACAAAGGCTTCTCTCAGCAGAGGAGACTCTCTTTACAGTACACAGTGGTACAGGACGCTATACTGGTTCTAGATGTCAACTGAAAAGATGTAAACGAACACACATGTGGAGGAAGCATTACGACCATACCCTTCACGAAATGTCTTCTCACCTTTTCAAAGACTGTACTGTCCAGGTAGGGGTAAACATGAAAAGCCCCCCTTATCCTCTTCACCCCTGGATACAAGAGTGGGACCATGTTGACATATGCCACACCATGAAATGAAAGCTGATTTTCATCTTCAGTCTAAGGGAATAGGAGCAGAATGGTTAGCGCCACAGAGCAGCAGGGCAGACAGTGTGGGGCTCGGACTCGGAAGTTCAAAGGCTGCTCTAGCGACAAGCTCTGTCGGGTGACCAGCTGTGCATCTTGGCTCAGTCCCACAGACACTTTGGGACCTGGCTTCATTTCCAAAATGGGTTTCACAACCACTGAGATAATGCATATTAGCAGTATTGACAACATAAAGGCAGTCTCGGAATCAACATACATTCAACTGGATTGAGATTACAATTCCAACCAAAAAGTCCATTTCAGTAAGTTGTTTCTTAGGAGAAGAGTCAAATTTTGTTAAAAAAAAAAAAAAAAAAAAAAAAAAAAGATAGTAACAGAACTTAAGGGAAATCAGATGATCTGGGTCAAACTGTATTTCACAGACTCCTGTGAGGTGAGCAGGACCCTCCAGAGCATCAGGACCACTTCTCACTAGCATGCTTTAGCTTCTCGCCTCAGCTGAGGGGACATGCTTTGCTGAGAAAGAGTCTCTGAATACATCCAGGTTCTGCTTTAAAAAAAGTCAGTAATTTTTTAAAAATTAATTTTAAAAATAAAATAACAGATTAAAGAAGACATACTGTGTATCTGCAATACCTGATTCCATCCAAACTCTCACTCCAAAGATAAAGAGCCTGCTAACGAGCATATTCTAATAATCATGTTTAATAACTTTATATGCTAAGGGAAAAAGTCAAATTTTAGAAAAAAACATTTATTTCTAAGCTTAAAGGTAATCTCTTTAATTTTGCTTGCTATAATAATAGATGCTAGGTTCAAAAGTCCTTTATTTCCATCATAACATTTTGTGGCTTTGAAATCTAAGGGATGCTAAATAATATATGTTAAAATAGAAGAGGAAATGGTTCCATGGTGATGTAACTGTTTTGTAGATATAGTTGGTTTCCTTATTTAAAACCTTCTCAGGAGATGGCTCAGGGGGTACACTGCTTGCCCCACAGGTGTGAGGACAGAAATTTGCATCCCAGTGCACCCATCAACGCTGATCATAGGGAGCAAACACCAGAATCCAGCACCGGGTAGGTGGGGACAGGAGACCCCGAGCCGGCCAGCTCGATAGACTGGCCCAAGTGGGGAGCTCTGGGTTCAAAGTGAGAGACATGGCTGCAGCATATAAGGTGAGATTTGATCAAGGAAAATCTCCAGTGTCAACCTCTGGCCTTCACACATGTCTACATGTGCTCACACATATGTACCCACACACAGACACTCACATGCATATCACACATAAGCAGCATTTTAAATGATTCTCAGAGTTAGGCATGGTGACACACGCCTTTAATCCAAGCACCCAGGAGGCCAAGGAATCTGAACTCTGTTAGTTCGAGGCTAGCTTGATCTGCAGAGTGAGTTCCAGGACAGCCAGGGCTACACAGGGAAACCCTGTCTCCAAACAAATGAAACAATTTTCACTGTACACATTCACTGTCCATGGCACTGTGTTACATAAGGACATGTTTAGTCAGACATGACTGTGCACTGAGCATACTCCTCTGCACACTCCCCTGCACACTCTCCCCACTCCCCCCCCACAATCCTCCCCTTCCCCTTCCTCCCCCTTAGTTCCTCTTGTTCCCCTAAACGTTTGGCGATGCTTCTACTTTATGTCATATGTACAGATGTAACTGTATGTAGTAACTGTATGTGTCTATACTAAATTCAAGAACTCTAAATGGCAGAAAATATGTATTTGTCTTTCTGAGACTGACTTAATCGGTATAATATGATTGCATCTATTTTCCTGCAAATGATATTACTGTATTCTTTTTTTTAGTTTTTCCTTTTTTTTTTTTGGTTTTTGAGACACGGTCTCTCTGTGTAGCCTTGGCTGTCCTGTAACTCACTCTGTAGACCAGGCTGGCCTCAAACTCACAGAGATCCACCTGCCTCTGCCTCCCGAGTGCTGCGATTAAAGGTGTGTGCCACCACTGCCTGGCTGACATTACTTTATTCTTTATGGCTGAAAACATTCCATTATGTATTTAAACCACATTTTTAAAGCCATTCCTCGGTGGCTGGATTCCTGGGTTGGTTCCCTAACTGCCACTGTGAACAGTGGGACAATAAACACTGCTCTGCCAGTATCTCTGTGATGTGCTGACCTGGAGTCACTGGCAAATACTCAGAAGTGGTACAGCCGTGACAGATGTCAGATCTATGTTTAGTTTTTGAGAAACCTCCATACTGGTTTCTACTGCAGATGAGCGGATTTCCATCCCCACCAGAAGTACACAAGGCCCCCTTTTGTTCATTGTGGCGGGAACATTTTTGTTGTACAAAGGAGCCTTTTCAAAACCAAATCAAATCGCTTAGATGTTTGTAGACGCCTGCTGTGAGCTGTGTGCCACGCTAGGTTCAGTGCAGGCTGTGAAGCAGTAGGACCCCGCCCTCACGGAGTTTAGACATAAGGAGTAAAGATGAAACCATACAGAGAACACGATAGAGAACATGCTCACAAAACTATGTTTTCCCAGAATCCCATCATATGAACAAGTCCAAAACATTTTGTAGCTAAGGCTAAATTTACTAGATTGAATTATATTACTCACTTTGACATAGGTAAAAATGACTATTTCTTATGGTACCTATGGTAAGAATATAACAAAGGGTCAAGAGGAAATAAGTATCTGGAAATAAGGCTTGAACAAGTATTTGTGAGCAACAGGGAACTTCAGTGGCCAATCATCATCCAGGTTTTCCTGGGGCATGATTTCAGTGCCTACACCAAGAAAGTCCAAGGCAAAGAACCACAAACTGGCTGCATTAGGAAGTCAGATTAGACGAAGAATAACAGATTTAATTTGATTGGACACTTCTAACTTTCAAAACTTGAGATGAAGTCTCTCTGTTGCCTAGGCTGCTCTCCAGCTCTGGAGCGCAAATGGCCATTGTCTCGGTTCCCCAATTGCTGGGAGCCATGGGCAGAAGCCTCCTCACCGGTTTTATTTTGGGGATACACTTGTTTACCTTCTCAAGTTTGCCTGGTTTCCCTTTTGGCACGGTGATCAAAGGCACTCTCGTGATCTCCACGGGCCAAAGCCGGCAATCAGCAATTCGCTTCTGGAAACTGTAAATTGAAAACCAGCCCATCAGCACCACATTGCAAACATGTATCATTACAGTTTAACAGGAAATAGTCTTCTTTTTTAGAAAATAATGAGCAAAATGAGCTGGGGATATGGCTCAGTGGTAGAGTGAACCCTGGCCTAGTCCTGGGTTCAGTTCAAAGCCCTAAAAAAGTCTATCGTCTAGAAAGTAATGAAATAAGTGTGTGTGTGTGTGTGTGAGAGAGAGAGAGAGAGAGAGACAGACAGACAGACAGACAGACAGACCGACAGAGAGACAGAGACTGAGAGACAGAGAGACAGAGAGACAGAGTGTGTATGTCTGTTTTATTAGGCAGGCGATTTTCTGTTTGTTTTTGACACAGTCTCACTGCTATAAGCCCAGTCTGGTCAAACTCAGAACCCTTCTGTTTCAGCTCCTGAGCACTAGGATTACAGATGTGCACCACCATGCCGGGCTAGTTTGCTGATTTAAAACAAATAAAGATTTATTTGTATTATTTGTAATTATGTATATGTGTGTCTCTGTGGGTTATATGCTCTTCTGGAGCTGGAGTTCCTAGCAGTTATAAGCTGCCTGATGAGGATGCTGGGAGCTGAACCAGCGACCCCTAGAAGTGCAGTCAGTGCTCATAATAGCTGAGCAATCTCTCAGGGGTGGGGGGGTGGGGTTGATATTTTAAAACCTTCCTAGGTTTATAGATTTATAAAAATAATCTTACTTAAGTACTAACAATGTCAAATCACACATCTTTTAGTGTCATATGGCAATATAAGCTTGATAGTAGGCTAAGGCAGGAGGATCACAAATTTGAGGGCTGCACAGTGAGTTCTAGGCCAGTGTGGGATACATAGCAAGACCCTGTCTCAACAACAAACCAAGCACTGAGGAGGCTGGCAGGAGTGCATGCCTTTAATCTTAGCACTGGGAGGCAGATGGGAGGCAAAGCTGGAGCACAGTGAATTTCAGGCCAGCCTGGCCTAGTCTACATAGGGAGACCCTGTGCAAACAAAGAAACACAAATGAAAACATTGAAAACTGGAATGGTTAATCTTGTAAAATTTGCAGGACTTAGATTTACCACAGAGAAACACATCCCCTGGTATATTTTTGAGGATTTCTAGACCGGCTTAACTGCACAGGGGAGACCCCCATACACACTGAATGTGGGTGGCTGGAGTCTTGAACTGAAGAGAGGGAAAGGTGAACAGCAGCATTCACTGTCTCTGCTTGCTGCCTGCAGATATGTGACCAGCTGTCTCAGCTCCCGCCACTGTGTTTGTTCCCTGCCAGGATCTGAAGGACTGGACCTTCACAGCATGAGACAAAACAACTCTTTTCTCATCAACACGCTTTTGTTGGGGACTTGTTGCAGCAGTAAGTGACATGAAAATGTTTGCATTCTTGAACCATAAATCCCATGTCCAGTGGATTTCCTTAAAGACACGTTTCTGTACTATGTGGGTGAGTGGATGCCATCGGCTCTGACGCAGCTTTCAAGGAGTCTCTGCTGTACTTACAGCAAGAACATTGGGATTTTTTTTTTTCTTAGCTCCAGCAGAGAGTTGAGGTGAAGAGAAAACTATGAGCTGAAATTTGGAAAGACAGGAAAACACAGAGGATCAAAGCTGAGACCCACTCAACAGATAACCAAGGCCAGTACAGCAACCAGGAAAAAAAATCTTTTTTTTTAACAATATCTTTTTTTTTTTTTTTTAAGATTCATTTATTTATTATGTATACAGCATGTATGTATGACTGCAGGCCAGAAGAGGGCACCAAATTTCATTACAGATGGTTGTGAGCCACCATGTGGTTGCTGGGAATTGAACTCAGGATCTCTGGAAGAGCAGCTAGTGCTCTTAACCTCTGAGCCATCTCTCCAGCCCGGAAAAAAAAAGAAAAAAATCTTAATAGTAACTCTGACAAATTATTGGAGACTAAGAGTTAAAAAATACAGGGAACCCAGATGTAAGGGTTGTTTCTTCTTACAGGTGTTAAATGCAGGAGTCCTGCAGGGCCCCAAAGGGGAGAGAAACCTAATGCTTTAAGGGCGGGGTGGGGCGGCTTTGAAATATTCCTGAATGTTCTTTATTATTTTTATTTATTTTGTGGGAGAGGTTGTTTTATTTTTGAGAAAGGTCTCATTATGTAGCCCTTGCCGGCCTGGAACTTGCTATGTAGACCAGGCTGGTCTCGAACTCAGAGTGAGTTCTACATTTGCCTCCCCAGTGCTGGGATTAAAGGCATCCACAACTTGAAGTGTCCTTTGTAAGAAAGGCCCAGTCTTTAAGGGGAACTACCAGAGCCTTATGTGTTCTGAGAAGAGGGTTGGCAGGACAACTCCACCAATGCCCAGACTCCCTGCTCACAAACGGTTGTGAGGGAAGAAAAAAGGACTATGAAACCCTTCTGAGAACAACAGCCCAAACCTACTAAAACACGTAGAGAACTCATTCCCACCCCAAAATCTGCTGCCACAGCAACAGGGCTCCGGCAGAAGCACAGCAGCCAATCGAGTGTGGGCAGAAGCACAGATTTCAGCTGAGAAGCCGCAGAACAGTCTCGTCTTAACAGGGGCTCTTAGGTCAGCCCAAAGAAGCAAAGGCAGGAGAAATAAACCGCAGGCCTGTAGCCCAGCTACAACTAGTAGTCACCGTATCCAGCTCCTAAACAGATCAAGACCAAACCTCCCACTAAACCCCTAGTCCTTGAGTTCCTATGTCCCCAAACACAATGCCCGGATACCAGTACACAATGAAAGCAGGCCAGTGGCTCAGGGGGACGCTCATGGGGGAAGAGAACAGACCCCAACACGTTTTCCTCTGACCCCACACATGTGTGACAAGAGGGTTTCACGAAATTTGATGCAGATGGCTTTGAAGACATGGTGGCTGAGAAGTGAGTCACCCGTGATGTCTGTGGGGTCGGATGATCCCCACTCGTGGACCACTGGACAAGTGGTAGGGCCCGCACTCCTGAGTGTCACGCCCCACCTCTCATGTTCATGAATGAATCTCATCTCCTGTCAAAGACCATCTGGACTCACTACAATTATCCAGCAAAAGGAGAAACTAAGGTTTTCTCAGACAAGAATCTGCCAGCAGCCCTGTCTGGCAAGGAAAACTGTGCATGTGTATTAGTGTGCATACTAGAATGGGTTAAAGTTTACAGAGAAACAAAATATTCCGAGTCACAAATTCAAATCCACCAAACATTTAGTCAATTAAAGTAAAACAATGAAGACTTTGTCTTATTCTTTATTGATCTAACAGATGACTGTTCAAAATGACATGAGCAACAGTTTATCCTCAGTAAACATTAGCCAATCAAATCTATCAGTGTCTAGAAAAGTATTACACCACGGGGTAGGGACCAGAAGCACACCTCTGAAATACCTACCCAGTGCTTCTACAGGTGTAAACTACTCTGACAAACAATCCTTCTGTTTTTAAAAGCCAGAGCTGAGGATGGGATTGCAGGCACAGCGGCAAGCCTGTGTCTGTCATCCGGAACCAGCTCTCTATGGCAGAGGCAGTCGTCTGGACAGGGTCAAGCCTTCTGTCTCCCCAGAATGGTACCCTGACTCAGGGTGGGGGACAATGTGTCCAACTAAAACAATGTATTCTCTAGCATCCCTTTCATCTAGAGATGACCCATGAGACATAAACAGAAGTGATTAGGCTCCTGGTGGCTCTGAGGGGCAGAACCCTGAGAACATCCCCCAGCAGCAGCAGCAGCAGCAGCAGCAGCATGTACCCTTGTAAATCCACACCACTCCCTTCTCCCACTTTCTGCAGCAATGGAAAGTGCAAGCCAGGGCTCTAGTCATCTATTTTAAAATTGCGTGTGCATCAGTGTTTAGCCTGCATGTATGTATGTGCAGCACATGCATTCCTGGTGCCACCGAGGTCAGAAGACGGCATCGGGTTCCCTGGGACTGGAGTTACAGATGGCTATGAGCTGCCATGTGGATGCTAGGAATCGAACCCAGGTCCTCCACAAGAGCAACAAATGCTCTTATCTGCTGAGCCAGCTCTCTTGTAGGGAGCACATGCCATAGGGGAATCTGGAATGTTAGGCACACAAGGTGGTTCCAAGAAAAGGAATGCAAACCTTTTTTCCAACCGAAGGCTAGAGTGACTTTTTTTCTAGCCAGCTCTGGACCCTCCTCCACACCCTTCTCATAAACTTGTTTTTCTCAGCCAATCTTAGAACTCATCTTTCTGGAAGGTATCACATGGGACTTTACAAAGAGTTTCAACTGATCAGTCACATCTGATCTGTATTTAGTTTCCTTTGTTCCTCAAGGAGATTTAGGTATGCTTTGTTGTGTATATGAGATTGAGTTAAACACCACAAGAATAGTTCTTAATCAAATTATGCTGTATTTAAATAAACCAAAATTAGCTGGGCAGTGGTGGCACATGCCTTTAATCCCAGCACTCGGGAGGCAGAGTCAGGCAGATCTCTGTGAGTTTGAGGCCAGCCTGGGCTACAGAGTGAGTTCCAGGACAGCCAGGGCTATGCAGGGAAACCCTGTGTGGGGGTTTCGGGGAGAACAACTCCCCGCCCCTGCAGACCTGGCTGGTTAGGATATGCTAGTCTGTTCCTACCTTGCAACTGCAGAAGGGTCAAGGTAGCAGCGGCTCTCCAGGTCCCAGACGATCCTCTTCTTGATGCATTCTGCTTGGTTCCTAAATTCTCTGTCCTATGAGATAATCAGATGAATTTTCTGTTTATTCTGAAGGTCCGTGGGAGTTCTTGTATATGACACCTACCGCAACTGCTTGGAGTATGAGATAATCTGCTGAGATAGTGCTAGGTTACATCAACCCATCACTGAGTGCCAAATGTTTATGCACATAACCTCAGTCAGAGATTCTCAATTCAGGATACACATAAAAATCATGGAGGAGCTTAAAAAAAAAAAAAGATCACCCATTGAGTGGCAGTATATATTATGTATCCAGTTTTAGAAGAGTCCTGAAAGGAGCTGGCACTAGGCTGTGTGCCCAAATCCACTGCTCTCTGCTCTTGACTATGGCTGTGATGTGACCACTTCTCTGAAATGACAGACTGTGCCCTGGGTCTCTGAGCTGAACACTCCCTTCCTCTCCTGAGCTGATTACGTCAGAATATTTTACCACAGCAACAGAAAAACGAAAGTAGCACACTGCCATCATTGTTTTAAAGATTTCCAGGGGCTGTGTGCAGTGGCACACCTCTGTAATCCTAGTTCTGAGGAGCATGAGGCAGGAAGATGAGTTCAAGGCCAACCTAGGCAAATATTGAGACTCAGTCTCAAAAAAAGCTTTACAGATTTTAGTTTGGTTTGGGTTTTGAGATAGGGTCTCACTATGTAGACCAGGCTGGCCTCCTGGCTAGCCTGGAACTCGCCATGTAGTTTAGACTGGCCTCAGAGATTTTCTGTCTCCCGAGGGCAAGAATCAATGGTATGCAGCATCACATCTGGCTCCTTCACAGGTAATTTTAAAGTGTGGACAAGGCTGAGAAACAATTACGTAAACTAAAATATAACATAAGATCTAAATATATAAAATAAAATATAAATCTAAGGGAAGTATGAATATTCACTAAACAAAAGATGAGAAAAGACATTTCAGCAATTTTTAAATGTTGCTACTTTTGTAAAATGGCCTTTGAAAGGCCTTGGTGGGTTTGAGCCAAGGCGCCCCATGGCGGGTGAGGGAGACGCCGTAGAAAGTTACTAACACCACGCAGACATGGCATCCATGTGGAAGGAGGGGAGAGGGGATAGAAAGGGGAGGGGAGAAAGGGGGGGAAGCAGAGATGTGCACACCTCACAGCGAGAAAGGGAGGAAGGAGGAAGAAGGGAGGGTTTTATCTTAAAGGGGACTTTACTATGTAAGATGACGTCAGGACGCTGGGCGGGTCCCCAAGGGGCGGTTCAGAATGCTAACAGCTACCCTTATTCCTAGCTTATTTAGAGCCAATGAAAAGAATTCAACATCCTCATTTCACTAATTATTTTTCTGAATGTTTCTACTCATATTTGTCGACTAGTACGAGAATCCTTTGCAATCACTTTTCTATGCCCTTGATAAATACATGTTAAATCAAAAAGAAAAAAATGAAACTAAAAAATCTTGATTATCATTAGTAAATTAAAGTATGTCCACTCAATGTCATATCATATAGCAACCACAAAAAAGGAAAACAAATGAACATTATTTTAATGTAGTGATGTGAAAAAATATGCAAGATACACTATGAAGTAAAACAAAGCAAATTGTATAGTAGCCTGTAAAAATGATGGGGACATAGCCGGGCAGTGGTGGCGCACACCTTTAATCCCAGCACTCGGGAGGCAGAGGCAGGCAGATCTCTGTGAGTTCGAGG
>CABHPQ010172748.1:7877-18718 GCA_902168405.1 Peromyscus aztecus | reverse complement strand
AAAAAAAAAAAAAAAAAAAAAAATGAGAGTATCAATATGTATGTACTAAGGTCTATAAATATGTGAGGCAAAACTGACATGTTTCCCTGCTCCTGACGTAAACACAATCTATACCCAGTCCTGCAACAAAAGCAACACCATGGGATAAGCAGGAAAACGGGAGCAGCTTCTGGTTTGTTTGTTTGTTTGTTTGTTTGTTTGTTTGTTTGTTTGTTTGAGACAGGGTTTCTCTGTGTAGTCCTGGCTGTCCTGGAACTTGCTCTGTAGCCCAGGCTGGCCTCAAACTCAGAGATCCTCCTGTCTCTGCTCCCGAGTGCTGAGATTAAAGGTGGGCATCACCACCACCACCAGGAGTGACTTCTCGTTATGTTCTAGTTCTGAAAACACAATTGAAAACTTCCTCAAAGTCTAGATTTCCTAAAGAAAAACATTTTTTTAAATGTGTACAGGTGTTTTGCCTACAGGTATAGCTGTGCACCACCTGTGTGTCTGGTGGTCAAGGAAACCAGAAGAGGGTACCAGGTCTGCTGGAACTGGAGTTTCAGATGGTTCTGATCATCCACATGGGTGCTGGGAATCGAATCTGGGTCCTCTGGTTTTAGTGAATATTTATAATTCCCTTGTATTTATACTTTATTTTATATATTTAGATCTTATGTTATATATTTTAGCAACTGAGTCATCTCTCTTGCACCAAGAAAAAAAATTTTTTTAATTTATATGAGATAGGATTTCTCTGTGTAGCCCTGGCTGTCCTAGAACTCGCTCTGTAGACCAGGCTGGCGTCAAACTCACAGAGATCTGCCTACCTCTGCCTCTTAAGTGCTGGAATTAAAGGCATGAGCCACTGCCACTAGGCTAAAGAGAAACTGTCTTGAAAAAAGAAAAAAGAAAACCAATTTTATCTGTAAGCTTTGCTATCATGCTGTCTGAATATTATTTCACCACCTTTGTAATCACCATCAAATGGAAAGGCATTTTCCCATCACAAATTGGCTAATAGAAATGTAGCCCTGGGAACGTTTTATTGTTTTCTTTTAAGCACTTATTTTTGTTTGGTAAGCCTGTCCTGAAACCTGACTCCCTGCCGTCTGTACAGGAAGAGAGGCAGGTTCTGTCTCTGTCTTCCATCTGTATTGTACTTATTTCCTTCTGCAGGGACAGAAGGCGTCAGGGAGAAACTCTGACAAAGTAGCTACTCGGGAAACAAGATGAAAGGAGCTAGGGAGAGACACATACACAGGAGACAACTTTCACTGTTTGCTCCTCAGTTTTAAATTTTGAACTGTATTATTGTTATTGCTATATGTCCCCCCAAAGACCTCTGTGTTAAAGGCCCCCCAAGAGTGGTACTACTGGTAGGTTTGGAGCCTTTAGGAAATGAAGCCTAATGGGGGGCTCCTTAGGTACAAAACAGAGGGCCCAACACATCACAGAGCTGAACCTCCAAATGTGAACCAAAACAGACCTTTCCTCTTTATAAGTTGATTATCTTGGGTATTTCATTATAGTAACAAATGAATAACATACTTATCTACTCAAAATGAAATAAAGGTAAAAGAAAGACTAAATTGGATATAAATTATTCTGTTTGCAGAATTAGATGATACTGATTTTCACATGCAACCAGTTTTGACAAATGCCAGGTGTGTGTATGTGTAAATTTCAGATGCACAAAGGGCTTATAATCTGTTAGTGTACGGTTTTTATCAAGAAAGTCTGTTCTCTCACCTCTGGGTGGTTGAGTTCTCCTTCTTCTTCCTCATAGGGACCACCCACAATGAAGGAGTCAGGAATATTATTAGCTCCTGGAGCGAGAATGTTAGGAATGGGCCATTTTTTAGGCCGGGGAATGACTTCTCTCTCTCCTCCAAGCTTCAAGGTTCCATTCTTGAATACCATATGGAAGTCCTTCTAAAAGAATAGATACCAGATGTGAGGACACTCGCAGGGGCTTTGGCATGTATAAGAAGTCTGCTTACTACTTTTCCCAGTAGAATTCTGGGTATTATTCCAATGATTATGTAGTAGGGGCGTGTGCCCTTCATTCTATTGGTGCTAATGTATAACTCTGTGAATTATAGAAAACACAATAAAATGTAAATTATTCTTTTAAAAAGTGTTTTATTTATTAACTCACATACATGTGCACAAATTTGGGAGCTGGTATTTACTTTCCCTATGTAAGTCCAAAGGATCAAACTCAAGTCATCGGGCTCGGCAACATAGCTTTACTCTTTAAGATATCTCACCAGCCCAAAGAAAAAAAGTAGTAGAAACCTGAAGTTGGAGCTGAGCCACACACAGATATGCCACACGCAGTCACGTTGTCCCCTGGATAGGAAAGCAACCATCCAGACTCGGATTTTTCCAGTTTTAGAAATGGAAGTCAAGTGTCTCTAGTACCCACCTAAATCCCCAGCACATGCGTGTTATGAAAATTTACATGCACAGCTGTGTCCGCAGCATGGTGCAGTCACTAACTTATTGCACCTTGGGACTCCAGGTGGGACCTTCTCTGTTCCTGGATCTAGAGATCTGATCTAAATAATATCTGGAATTAAGTGGAAACATTGTATAATGAGATGCTTATAAAAAACCCATAAAATAAACCATGTATAAACACACCAAGAACTGGCAACATTTAAATGTTGCACATATTTTGGATCATAACTATATAGTGATTAATATAAATTATGTGCAACGTATAGAGTGTGTAACTGCATATTATTATGAAAATATACATGTAAAACAAAAATCAACGTTATTGTTTATTATGTATATAGTGTTCTGCCTGCATGTGTGCCTACAGGCCAGAAGAGGGCATCAGAACTCATTATAGATGGCTGTGAGCCACCATGTGGTTACTGGGAATTGAACTCAGGACTTCTGGAAAAACAGCCAGTGCTCTTAATCTCTGAGCCATCTCTCCAGCCCAAATGTTAGTTTTTAAGCCTAAACTAAATCTTAGCCATTGGTAGAGTGAGTTTGAATTCAGTCTTGGCTGGGAGGAACATGGCCATGAGTGTAGGCTTGTTTGAGGCCATGCAGATATCTGGAAGAAGGGCTTTACCTCTCCAACTGATGGAACTTGCAGACCAACCATGTAGTTCTGCTGAGGCCCGACTGGTACAAATGACTCCGGCACAGAATAGGCAGCCTCCAGGGTGACCTTCAGTAGATTGCTAGCTGAGACCTGGGCTGGGGTCAGTAAGGGCTCTGCCACAGACACCTTCACGTCAAGACTGCATTGCTAGGAAATAAAATGACGCCGCACTTATGAGAATTGCCATATGTCCTCACTGTCTTTATTGATGTTATCTGCTACCACTGTTCAGGATGAGGTTATACTCAATTATAAAGAAAAACTTAAAATTTAACTTTCCCCAAGTACCAGGAGCTGAAGAAAGAGTCCAAGGAGAACTGGAAGGTCCCATTCTGAACTAGAGTCCTTTTCATTCTACAACAGTGAGGTAAAATACAAACACAACACACATGGGAGAGGAACTGGATGATTCCATATTGAACAGAACTAGTAGGCACTCATGAAATGGGATTGAGTGCTTTTTTTTTTTTTTTGCTAGCCTGCATTTTCTGATTATGTGGGGTGTGTGCGCGTGTATGATGCGTGTGTATGTGTTCGGGCACATATGTGCCATGGTGAGCATGTGGAGGTAAAGGACAACCTTGGATGTTGTCTTCACTTTCCACTGGGATTACAGGCCCATGTCTGGCTTTACACGGATCCTGGAAATTCGAACCTAGGTCCTCACACTTGTCTGGCAAGTGCTTTATATCTAAGCTATCCACATCATCATCATCATCATCATCATTGCACGTAGTACACAGGGTCTCACTATGTAGCCCTAGCTGGCCTGGAACTCGCTCTCTAGACCAGCAGGGCCCCAAACTCATAGAGATCCATTTGCCTCTGCCTCCCAGGTGCTAAGATTGAAGATGTGGATCACCATACCCACTCCCTTATGATTATTTTAATAATCTAAATGTAGTGATTTATCATAAGATATTTTCAGTTGGGCGGTGGTGGCATACACCTTTAATCTAGCACTTAGGAGGCAGATGCAGGCAGATCTCTGAGTTTGAGGCCAGCCTGGTCTACAGATCAAGTTCTAGGATAGCCCAGGCTACACAGAGAAACCTTGTCTTGAAAAAAATAAAAAAGAGACATTTTTAAGTATATGTGCATGTGTGTGTGTGTGTGTGTGTGTGTGTGTGTGTGTTTGCATGTGTGTGCATACCTAACATTTTCACACACGATAGAATAAAAAGGTTTAAATGTGTATTTACAACTTGTGGGGTTGGTCCCTCCCTCTAGTATGCAGGTCTCTAGGACTGAACTCAAGTCGTAAGCTTGGCAGCCAAGTGTGTTCCCTCAGTAAGCCGTCTCACTGGCCCCTTCAATGTATATAGACTGCTGATAATATGCTGATGAAGAAGACACATTCCAGCTGGGGGGTGGGGGCACACATCTTGAGGCAGGTGGATCTCTATGAGTTCGAGGCCAGCCTGGTCTACAGAGTGAGCTTCAGGACAGCCAAGGCTACACAGAGAGACGCTGCCCCCAACTCACTCACTCTCTCTCTCTCTCTCTCTCTCTCTCTCTCTCTCTCTCTCTCTCTCTCTCTCTCTCACACACACACACACACACACACACACACACACACACACAACATATTCCCTTTCATTATGGAACTCGTACCATAGCTTTATGAGTTATGGAAAATCTTGTACAAAATACCCTCTTTGAGAAGCACCAAATAAGTGAGTAATTAATTACTGGGCTAGAGGAGAGTAGGAAACAATGACATCTGACCCCACCTCTACAGGGTACAAAGGAGTTTGTGACTTGGATCAGCAAAGGGAATGAAGAAAAAATCATTCTGGGTCTAAGGAAAAGCTACTGTAAAAGGGATTGAAACAGTGTGCTGCCTTCAGCCATAAGGTAAATAAGTGCTAAGATTACTCATAATGACCCAACGAAAGCTGAGGTAACATGGAGCAGGAAAAGGGTAAAAGAAAGAGTCTAAAGACACTTAGGAGGGAGAGGAGGTTGGATTTGGAGATTGGCTGTAGTTAGGATCCATGGACGTAACTTAGGTCCTATGTCATGTCATTTCATGGATGGGTACTGTCTTCAGCCCAGGGCACTAAGGTTAAGGTAAGAGTAAGTTGAGGGGAAGATGCTGAGTTCAGTTTTAGAATGGTATGTCTAGATGTTTATAGGCTGTCATTGAAGAGAATCCCAGTATGTTGCATCACATTTTGGAATAGGAATTCAGGATAGGGTACTGGCTGGTGCTGTGTCGAATTAGAAGTCTTCAACCTTCTATTGAAGGTTGCCATGCCTAAGTATATACTGTCATATACAATTTAACCTGCTGGCATACAGCCCAAGAAGCATTTCCATAGTTAAATCTTTCCTAAGTTACTTGCCCTTCTGGGCAAAATAACCAATACCTGCTCTTTCCCACATCAATTCATCACCCTGGGTTATATTCACAAGGTGGGACTTAGCCTTCTTCATGCCTGTTCACCAGAAACTAGCAATATAGGTATCATGAAAGGAAGTGCCCAGTGCAATGTACTCACCCGAACTTGGCCTTAATAGATAGATTATGAGGCAGCTAAAAGCACTAAGACTTAAAACTTGGATTACCTTAGAGCCCGCTGAAGGAGTTTCTAAGGGCGACCCCTGCACAGGATGTAATGGGACCACCGTTTCAAATGAATCCTCTCCTGCAAGGTCAAGTTGAGCCAGAGAAGAAAGGGTCAAGTCAGCGCTAATCCCGGCACAGACACACACCCTCATTTCCCACGGAAACCCTCAAAGCCACAGAGGCTGAGCTTTACACATCGTTGGGTGTAGGTTTTATGCATTTTGTTAATTTTTTGCTTTTGGATAAATCACACATCTGACCTTCCAGTAAAGGAAGCAGGTCCACCACAGCTTGGCCCAGAGTTAGGGTCTTCTCGTCCTTCTGTTTCTTTTCCTTTGGTAAGACCTCAGTCACGGTTACTAGAAGAGCCAAAGAAAAGGAGAACGCTTCTAACACCTCCACCAGACGGCAAAGCTGTGGCAGGCAGAGTCCAAGTTAAAGAAAATGAGTTCTGACACGGGGTCTACAGCTCAATGGCAAGAATGCTTGTGTGAGGCTTCCCGTAAAATCTCCAGTACAGACAGCAGTAACAGCAGCAGCAGCAACCATCCCGAACCCCAAGAAGGCATCAGGGACTTCTAAGGGAAAGTCAGTGAGAAGCCACTAGCTCAGTGACATCGGCACTTTCTGCCTGGAAGTTATACGAAATAGATCTTAATCATATGATACATACATGTAAAGGCAACAGATGTATATTATACAGTTACCTGCCAATAACATTACTACTCCTTATGAAAGACCCTAACCCTTTAGGCTTACACCCCCCAAGCCCTAGGAGAATAAGGAACTAGAGAAAACTAGTTCCAAGGGCAACCTGACTCAGCCATTATTCAGCCACCCCTGCAACAATGTAACAATGTAAAGAGATTTCTGTTAAGAGATGCGCTCAACTGTGACTGGGATAATTGCAAGTGTTCCAGGAAGGACCACTGTGACCTTTGTGTAAACTCCATTCCCACCCTGATACCCCCCCTTGAGGTTTTGGGAAGAATGTGCATGCGGACGTGACTGTACCCACCCTGTGATCAGGCCATGATCTTATGAAATTAGCCTCTAGACATAAATCAGTCGAAATGAAATTGTATGGGAATTGTAATCTTATGGCTTTTGTGGGTTTTTCCTTTAAAAGTACTCATGAGATTGCAATAGGCGCGACTCTTGCTCTTTGGAGCTGAGTTAGCCCGACTGTACAGCCGCAACAATTAACCTCTTGCTGTTGCATCAACTGGACCGGAGTCTGGGTTCTTGGGGCGCCCACCTGAGAAGGTAGTACCCTGGGTCTGGGGTCTATCACTTATCATCTCAAAGAACCACTGTTTCCTGTTGCATTTATCGTAAAAAATTACTCACAGATGTGGTGGCACTCATCTGTAATCTCAGCACTAGAGGAAGAAGCAAGAATTGCAAGTTCAAGGTCAGCCTGGACTACATGGTGAAACTGTTACTTCTCTAGAAATCAGTGTTTTGGATAGGATCTTGTGTATCTCAGGCTGTCCTCAAACTCACTATGTAGCCAAGGATGACCTTGAACTTCCGAACTTTCCTCTCCTTCCTGAGTACTGGGATTACAGGCATGTACTGCTATCTTAGTTAGGGTTTCTATCACTGTCTTGAAACACAGAGGACCACATCAGGCATCTTACAACCATCAGCAGCTTCTCCAGCTCCAGGGGATCCAACGCTCTCTTCTTGCCTCCACAGGTGCTCCCCTCACACACACACACACACACACACACACACACACACACACACACACACACACACACAGATGAAAATGGTTTTTTAAAAAGTCTGAATCCACTGATGTTTCTATAGTGCTAACGTCTTACGTATACAGTCCGGCACATAGACGATAAAAAGGAAACTATGGAATTTGCTCTCAGTTGCTTTGGGTACTTACTTATATCCCTTCTCACCACCTTTCAGCCTCCTCCGTTTGCTTTTACACAGTGTCCAGCTGTGCTTTCTGAGAAATAGAGGAAAGCGTATCCACTCTGTCATCCAGAATTCCAGGCCTTTTTGGTTTCTAGTGAACACACTTAAGATTATAAATGTTCTCCTACTGTGGCTACATCTTACATGTCTTGTTTTGCTTTTGTAGTGGTGGGGAGTAACTCTACTACTGAACTATATGCTCCCTGCTCTTCCCCTACCCCCACCCTGTGTTCGGCATTTGTTTTACTGTTTGGTAATTCTAAGTACATTCCTTTTTTACTGATTTCTTTGTTCAATGAGTCATTCATAAGCTTTTGGTTTGCTTTAAATTCCCAAGTGAAATTTCTATCTTTTTGATATTGAGCCCTAATTCTCTTAACTATAATATTTTGTCTAGAAGACTCTCTGAGCTATGCATGGTGGTACACACTTGCATTCTTTGGCTGCAGATGTAAGACTGAGAGCTCAAGGCTAGTCTACAGACATACCACCCTGAATGTGCCAGGCCTCAGAAGATCTTGGAACCTAAGCAAGATCAGGTCTGGTTAGTACTTGGATGGGAGAACTCAGGGCTAATCTGGGTTGTGTAACAAGTTCAAAGCTAGTTTAGGCTTCATAGTAAAACTCTGACTCAAAAAACAAACCAGAAGGAAAACCTCAGCTGTATACTAGATTCTTTTGTATTTGCTATGGCCTAGAATGTGGCTAAATTCTGTTTCACAGAAGCTCCTTGTGTGTGGTGAACACATGCTTATGTCTACTAATTACCCACAAACCCTCTTTTCTTCTCTCTAAAGAGGGAGGATGGTAAGTGGATTTAATTTTCTTGGGCCTTGATTTTTCAGAGCCATAGTTGTACTGGAGACATGTGTTGAATGAATCCTAAATGGTCCTATAATAAAAACCTGGAGCCAGATATTGGGGAAAATGCTGAGAGATCAGAGAGACAAAGGAATAAGCCACTAGAGAAACTTCTCACTACCACCAAATCCTCAGGTCGAATGGAAGGCAAGATCCTATCTCCAGGAATCCTTTGACTGAAGGCCTGGGAGTCCTCAGCTGAAAGGCTCTCTAGTTCCTGTCTCCTCACACCTTATAAATTTTTCTCCGCCCAGCCATTTCACTTCCTTCCTAGGGCTGGGGTTAATGGTGTGTGTCCTTCCCCAATACTGGTAGCAAAGGCATGAAATCTCAAGTGCTGAGATTAAAGGTGTGTGACTCCCAAGTACTGGGATTAAAGGTGTGTGCCACCACTGCCTGGCTCTGTTTCTCTCCTAGACTGAGTCAATCTCCCGTAGTCCAGGGTGGCTTTGAACCCACAGAGATCCAGACAGATCTCTGCCTCCCGAGTGCTGGGATTAAAGGTGTGTGCCACCACTGCCTGGCCTCTATGTTTAATCTAGTAGCTGGCCCTGTCCTCTGATCCTCAGGCAATCTTGATTTCATACACAATATATCACCACAGACATGATTTCAGTCCCACCTCCTCATCCAAGGCAGCCCAAGGCTTGTCCTTATGAGAACATTAAAATCCAGTCCTAGGTTTAGGAGTACTGCTCTCTCCCCCGGACCCACCACTCCCATATGTTCACCAATGTCCACTGCTCAAAGTCTCCAAGTTCAGTTCTTGCTTTGCTCCTGGGAACTAAGGGACTGCTTCTGTCTCATGGCTTTGGTTACACACTTTTAAAAAGTCTTCAGTTCTGCTTTCTTCATTCATTATGCTTGGGAAGAATGTAATCAAGGTGCTCCTCCTATCGTGGGTTCCAGGGAAACAGAGCAGAGTGAAGAAACAAGGAACAGTAGTGAGAGGAAGGTTGGGAAGGGGTCCTCCATGGCCAGCTGTTCCCAGGGAGCCCACACTTGACGCTTGGAACGGCTAAGCTGGAGAACGTTTTTCTTAAGAGGCACCTGAGACTCTTACCCTAAGGGACATCTTTTCAGCATCTCCTCCGTTGTTTAAGTTTGGTGGTCTATGGTGGGACCCCAGGAGTTCTTATGGAAAGAAAGGTAAACTATAGGATCTAGCACAGTGGTTCTCATGCTTGCTAATGCTGCATGCAGCCCTTTAACATGACTCTTTATGCTGTGGTGACCCCAACCATAAAAACATTGTGCTGCTACTTCAGAACTGTAATTTTGCTACTGTTATGAATCATAATGTAAATATCTGTGCTTTCTGATGGTCTTAGGGACCCCTATGAAAGGGTCGTTTGACTCCCCCAAAGGACTCATGACTCATAGGTTGAGAACTACTGGTCTAGAATGTTGTCTGCATTTCCAAGTCTTGCACCTTGAGATCTGAGGGCTTGGTAAGCACCCATGAGATGTATCATTTAAAAAACTGAAAAATTACAAAATCAAAAATAAAGACTGATGTGTGTGCTGGTTTTCACCTTGCCTGGATCTGGAATCAATGAGAAGGCAAGCTGGTAGGTCACCCTCTAAGGGATTTTTGACCAAATTACTTGAAGCCCAGATAAAAAGACAGAAGCGGGAACACTTTCCCTGACTCCTTCTTGCCTTCACCTTCCATGACAAATTCCACACCTCTGCGACCACTGCTGACTCTCTGAACTTAGAAGCGCCTTCTTCAGGCCTGTACTGTGGGCTTCAGATCAGCGTCTCTCCAGGGATCGAGCATGCTTTCAGCACCAGTGTTGTGGAATAATCCTTGTGTACACTGTGAAGATGTATCTCTCTGGTTGGTTTAGTAAAAGGCTGAACAGCCAATAGCTAGGCAGGATTTCCAAGCACAGAGGATGCTGAGAAGAAGAAAAGAGTTGCCAGCCAGACACAGAAGAAACAGGAAAGCAGCATGGGCAGTACAGAGTAAAGGTAATAAAGGCACAAGGGAGAAAGTAAATTAATAGAAATGGGTTAATATAAGTTATAAGAGCTAGTTAGAAACAAGCCTAAGCTACTGGCTGAGCTTTCATAATTAATAAGAAGTCTCTATATGATTATTTGGGAGCTGGCTGGCAGGACAAAGAAAGACTTGCTACACACCAGCCTGGAACTACTCAGAACCGAGTCTATTGGAGTGAACGACTCCTGGGTGTTTGGTCTTTTCAGTGTGAGACAGCCATTGGTGGACTACCCCCACCATATTGTGGATCCCAATCTAATAACTCCCTCATAACAAACATTCATTTAGTCTGTCCTGTTCCTCCAGAGCCATGCTCAACCTTCTTCTTCTTTTTTTTTTTTTTTTTTTTTTTTGTTTTT
>CABHPQ010172746.1:0-14960 GCA_902168405.1 Peromyscus aztecus | reverse complement strand
CCCAGCAACCATCCTCAGGAGATTGGTGGCCTCCTGAGCCTCTCCCTGAATTGACTGTTAATTGTGTAAACCCTCAGGGAGGGGTGCGGCCTCACGAGCCTCTCCCCTGCCATATCTGATTCAGTCTGATTCAGACTCCCACTGTGGAGTCCTTGAAGGTAGGGCTGGGACAAGATGGCTGAAAGGGCCGGGTGGTGGTCGTGGCCTTCGCCTTTAATCTCAGCACTCGGGAGACAGAGGCAGGCGGACCTCTGAGTCTGAGGCCAGCCTGGTCTACAGAGCGAGTTCTAGGACAGCAAGGACTGTTCTACTTCATCTGAAGACAGAAGGCCCCCAGGCCTTTGGCTCACCTGTCTTTGTCTCCTACTGTTCTTCCTGGAAAGAATTAGAATTCAAAACGTCCAGGCTTTCTGCCTCCACTATCAAACCCCAAAGGCTCTGCTCATTCTGCAAAGAAGCAGAGGTCCTTAAACTGTTTCAGAGTTCATCATCAACCCAGGTTGTTGTTCAGAGGCAAGAGCCCAACACCCCGAAATCTGAAATGGTTGTTGTATAAAGCACACGCGCACGTGCACATACACTCTAAGCCTCTCATTGCTACCTCCCTGCTCTGAAATGACCTTTTTTAAAAGTAACCATTACAAGCTGGGCGGTGGTGGCCAACACCTTTAAGCCCAGCACTAGGAAGGCAGAGCCGGGCAAATTTCTGTGAGTTCAAAGCCAGCCTGGTCTATAAAGTGAGTTCCAGGACAGGCTCCAAAGCTACACAGAGAAACCCTAACCATTGCAGGTACTTTAGAAGAGATTTCAACAAAATGTTCTTGTTGGGTTGATGTCAAGCTAATGGCAGGTCATGGGTGTCCTTGTTCTCCAAACAGGGGTGTCCCCAGGACCTGTGGGAAGGATGGTAGATGGGGAAGCAAGAACACATCATACTCCAGTATGAGGTTCTGGTTACTGCCTCTAGCTGAATGCCCTGGGTGATCCCAGTCTTCCAGGGAGGAAGGACCTTCTGATTCCATGGTACCCTCAGTGCTTTTGGTCTGGGATGCTCTGGTCTCCACCACCGCTCAAGCAATGTCTGTGGAGCTTCTCTTTGATATTTATGATTCGAGGTCAGTGTTAGCAATCTCTTATCTGGTTTTTTTTTCTGTGACTCTGGAGTCACATACAGTGGCTCAGACTTGTAATCTCTGCACTTGGGAGGCTGATGCAGGAGGCTTGCCTGTGTTAAATCAGTTTTCTGTAGACCTGCTGTTTTTATCAAGTCAGTGCCATCCTGACTCTTTAACACTCTTCAATGCCCAGAAAAACTCCCAGCACCTGGCTTTGTGGCAGGAATAGCATTACCAAACCTAAACAAGATGGGCTCACCCGGAAGGGTGCTGGTCTCTGACCCACAGAGCTTTGCGTTCCATCCCTAGCCCTGCACAGACCGGGCGTGGTATTGCTCACCCAGCAGAAGGATTAGGAGTTCAAGGTTCAGATTGTCTGAGGTCAACCTGGACTACATGAGAGCCTGCCCGCCCCCCCAAAGAAACAGAAACCTGATTAATACCACTGAGCCCATTATTTCACAGACTGATCCTATGTGTGGTGCCTCTTTTTTTTTTTTTTTGGTTTTTTTCGAGACAGGGTTTCTCTGTGTAGCTTTGCGCCTTTTCTGGAACTCACTTGGTAGCCCAGGCTGGCCTCGAACTCACAGAGATCCTCCTGGCTCTGCCTCCCGAGTGCTGGGATTAAAGGCGTGTGCCATCACTGCCCCGCTCTGTGTGGTGCCTCTTTAAACGTCATGGCTGGGGCCAGGCCGTTTTGGTGCACGCCTTTAATCCCAGCACTTGGGAGGCGGATCTTTGTGAGTTCGAGGCCAGCCTGGGCTACAGAGTGAGTTCCAGGACAGGCTCCAAAGCTACACAGAGAAACCCTGTCTCGAAAAACAAAAAACAAAAAACAAAAAACAAAAAAAAGTCATGGCTGGGATGGAGAAACAGCTCAGTGGTTATCGGAGAAACAGCTCAGTGGTTATCGGGACTTACTGCTGTTTTGGAGGACCAGAGTGCAGTTTCCAGCAAGTGCAGTGAGTTATAGGTGGTGATAGGAAGGGTGGTGGAAAGTGCTAGAAAACTGTTAGGCAAACAATGGGCTGGAGAGATGGCTCAGTGCTTGCTTGCAAGTACATCCTGCTCTTGCAGAGGACCCACGTTCAGTTCCCAGTCGCCATGCCAGACAGCTTACAACCACCTGTAAACTCCACTAGGGGATCTAACACCCCCTTCTGGCCTCCTTGGGCACTGCACTTATATATACATACATGTAGACAAAATTCTAAACAGTCTTAGTAAATAAGAAACACAGAGCCGAATACAGAGTCAATAGCCAAAGAGATCAGAGAGCCACGATTACCTTATCTTACCACCTCAGTGCTTCCCCAGAGAGAGACTCTTCCCGTCTAACCCGTGTTTTTATTGCCTTCCTGTTCCTCGTCACTGACTGTCTATACAGACCTCCAGGTCTCTATGGTTGGTACTGGGATTAAAGGCTCATGTCACCATACTTGGCTCTGTCCTTGGCCACACAGAGACTCTGCCTGCCATTTCAGCACAAATAAATATAGCCACACATATACACAGACACATGTATATACAAAACTTATTTTGTTTTTTGTTTTGAGGTAAGGTTTCTCTGTGTAGCCCTGGCTACCCTGGAACTTGCTCTATAGACCAGGTTAGCCTTGAACTCAGAGATCTCCTGCCTCTGCCTCCCCAGTGCTGGGATTAAAGGCATGCACCACCACTGCCTGGCTACAGACACACAGACACACATATACACATAATTAAAAAAAAACTTTAAAAAAGAAAGAAAAACAAGACACCCTGATAAGCAATTTAACACAGGATAGTAATGTCTTCAGATCTTACAGTTATTGTCAGTCATTAATAACTAATACACTGTTATCTGCCCTGAGTATGATCACCATGTCATGAGGATCGTGGGCAGTTGAGACAAATGAAGTGTGCCTGCTGCTGCGTGAACTCTGACCTACAACACTGACACTATAGTTTCCAGAACAGTCTTAAAACTCCCCTCTTGGGGAAGTCTTCCCCACCTAACACCTACACCCCCTGCCACTCTCCAGCCCTGGGTTCAGCTTTTAATGAATTACTTTTCTTTATAGAAAGATCCCTTTTGTAGTCCAGGCTGCCCTTGAACTTGCAAGGACCCTCCTGCTTTAACCTCTTGAGTGCTGAGATTACGGTGGTGCACCACCACGCCTGTCTTGGGCTTGGCTTTACATTTCTAAGAGTTACTGGCATCTTAAATGACTTGTTTGCTAACTGTCTCCAAACGCTGCTTCTAGGAGGTCCCAGGAGGGTGGGGACTTGGCTATTGTGGAATCCTAATGCCTAGAACAGTGCCTGGCACACAGTAGGTGTTCACTAAAAACACACTGACCCACTGAACTATTGGCTGTGTTACCTCTCCTTTCCACTCTGACCTACTCAGCCAGATCCACAGCTTGGGGACATAACCCCGGAAGTAGCAAGCAATTCTGTCCCAGAGCCCTTTGGGCAGATGCCAGTCCCATGCATCTGCAGTCAGCTGAGAGCCACATACTTTCCAGGTGTTTGGAATGGCGGAATAAGGCAGGTGGTGAGTCACCAACCCAGTGCTCTGCCTTTCTGAGGATTTTGCCTGACACATGACCTCAATCCCCAAGGTCCAGAGCCAGCTCTGACTCATGCATGTTAAGGAAGGCCAGGACAGTCTCAGTGAGGACAGTGTGTGATCATACAATCTTGTTTCAAAACAAACCAACCTCCCCAGTTTGCTCACGATGGCTTAATGAGAAAACGTTGCCCTGTGTAGTCTGCTGGGCCAGCTGGCTGCTGGCTTCTTCCTCACAGATTCCTCTGGAGAACTCCAGCTCTTTATGGTTGCACCTTCTTTCTTCCCTTACTTTATCTCCTCTGGGCTCCATCCTTCCTCCCGGCCTTGCCCAAGGGTGTGACAATGACTGTCAATTAAGACAGTTCAGATAGGCTATTAAGGCACTTAGCAAAGCTTAAATTCCTGGCAATGGGAGATGAGCCCCCAGTCCTTTCCTTAACTACTCAGGGCACGTTGTCTGAGGTCAGTGGGTCCAAGATGACCACTCTTTGCCAACTCAGGACCATGTGGTATGCGCTGTCATTTGGGCAGGTTAGACATGAATTATCTATTTGACCGTGTTCTAGCTGTTGAACTGGGATTCCTTACTGAGTTCTTCTGGGCTGTGGCATCATTATTCTCATTTCTAGGTTAAAGCAGCTGGGTCTACAACAACAAACTCAGAAATAACCGGATAGGTTGCAAGCGTGGGCACAACATCCACGGGTTTGAATCTTACGGCCTCATTCTGGAGATCAGTTGGCAGGGAGAGTCCCGGGGTCCTGGGTGTCCCCATATAGATTCTGACGAGCTCAGCTTGGCTGTGTAGGTTCCCCTGCACACTGGGAACGCTTGATAAAAGAAACTCAAGGGAGGAAGGATTTACTTCAGATTAGAGTTGAGTAGATACCGTCAATCACGACGAGGAAGACACGGTAGTGGGCGTGGCTGACGGCGGGAGGGAGATTGTTGGTTCACAGCTCTGTGAATCAAGAAGCAGGGAGCTATGCTGAAACCCACTCAGTGGAAGGAGAGACTCCATCACAGAAAGCTGTCCTGTGACCACCACATGAAGACCTTGACACACCCACACCCACAGACACGGACACACGCACATTCATAGACACATGCACACTGAATTAATGTAATAAAAATCTTTTAAAAATGTAAAACCTGCTGCAACCTTAAATAATACAAAGGGGTATTGGTTCTTTCCTTCCAAAGTGACCAACACCCTTTCCCGGAGGAAGCCGGTGCCTGAAGTTTCTCATAAGCATTTTCAGATTTATTCCGCAACCATTGGGGCAATCTGTGTGACGTGTGCTGTGAATCTGTGTGACGTGCTGTGCGCCTTTTGTTTGTTCTTATCTCCACTGAAGTCTCAAGTAGACTCCTGCCTGTGAAGTCCAGCCTCATTCTTTTTATTGCATCCTGGTATTCCTTTTAATTAATTGATCTGTGAGCTGGTATTTCATGAGTGGATGTTTAAAACCACTTTAGACCACTGTGGGCAGGAAATATCCTTGGGCATTCTATTGTGTGTGTGGGAGCTGGGGGAAGATGACACGAGGACTATGGTCTTTGTTTATTTTTGTAGCTGTGGCCAAAACACCGACAGGAGGAACTCGAGGGAGGGAGGCTTATTTTGGTTCACAGTTTCATCAAGGATTTGAACAGCTCACCCAGGGATGGGTGTAACTCAACAGAGGAGCAATCGCTTAGTGTGCTCAAGCCCTTTGTTTTAATCCCCAGCACCACAGAATAAATGCTTGTAAAGTTATCTGTCACCTGACCGTAAGATTCCCTCTCAAGTGGAGGAAGGCCCTGCCGTCAGAGTACTGACACCCTTGAGGACTGACTTTCCCACGATGGACCCCAGAACAGCCACACTGGCTCCAGACTGCTTTCCCTGTGGCCCTAGTGTGCAGTGAGACAGATATTCATTGATCTTTCTTGCATGGAAAAAGGGGGGTTATTTATTTTAAAATTATTTTATTTATTTATTCATTCATTCATTCTTTATTTATTTATTTTTTTTTGGTTTTCTGAGACAGGGTTTCTCTGTGTAGCTTTGGAGCCTGTCCTGGAACTCACTCTGTAGCCCAGGCTGGCCTCGAACTCACAGAGATCTGCCTGCCTCTGCCTCCCGAGTGCTGGGATTAAAGGCGTAGGCCACCACCGCCTGGTTTAAAATTATTTTTTAACTAATTCACTTATATATTTGAGGGGCTGGAAGACAGCTTGGTGACTCAGCCCATACCTAGCTGCGTAATGCCCGAGTTATATTCAGCAATGCTCCCCATAAACCCCACAGATAATTTAGACTTTTTTAGGTCAGATGGTCTTTGTAACCAAATTCTACCCCATTAGTGTGCAAGCAGCCATAGACAGTATGGAAATGAGAGAGCATTCCTGTTTCTTTTTTCTTTTCTTTTCTTTTTTTTTTTGAGACCGAGTTTCTCTGTGTAGCCTTGGCTGTCAGGAAACTTGCTCTGTAGACCAGCCTGGCCTCAAACTCAAAGAGATCCGCCTGCCTCTGCCTCCCAAGTACTGGGATTAAAGGCGTGTGCCACTACTGGCCAGCTAACAATTTTATTTTTAAAAATCATTTATTTTGATGTGTATGAGTGTTTTGCACTCATGTGTATCTGTGCACTGTGTGCCTGGTGCCCACAAAGGTCAGAAGAGGATATTGGGTCTGCTGAGATTAGAGTTACAGGCAGTTGTGAGCCTCCATGTGGGTGCTGAGAAATTAACCAGGTTAAGAGCAGCCAGTGCTCTTAACCACTGAGCCATCTCTCCAGCTCCCACCCTCTACGTTTACATTCTTGAGGTGGTGAAGGGAAACCAGCAGTAGCTGACCTCTTGACTTCTTTTTTATATGGAGTAAACCATCCTCATATACTCAAGGCATCATTTGTGTTGAATCTCTATTGATTTCCTACCCCAAAATTCCAGTATGTCATAAGGGTAACGGACACACAGCTCAGCTGACTGACACTGAGGAGCAGAGAAGTGTGACTTTGATAACTTCAAGGAGCCATTTATACAGAAGACTCCAAACCCCTGTTCTGGTGTTCAATTCTGATTCTACCCTGACCCTGATGAATTACTCTCCTCTATGTGCCTCAGTTTGCTGAGGATAATTACACTACGTGCTTACACTATTGTTGAAAGACTAGAGGTCAGTGAGATGGCTCAGTAAGAAAAGGTGCTTGGTGCCAAGCCTGAGTTTGATTCCCAGGTCCTACATGGTGGAAGGAGAAAACTGACTCCTGCAAGTTGTCCTCTGACCTCCACACGAGGCACACGCATCCCTCCCCTTGGTACATAAACACCCCCCCCCACACACACACAGTGGAATAATCCTTCTGTACATTGTGAATATGTATTACTCTGATTGGTTTACTAAAGAAGATGACCAGCCAATAACTAGAAAGGATAAGGTTAGGCAGAAGAGCCAAACTGAGAATTCTGGGAGGAAGAAGGGTAGAGTCAGAGAGTTGCCAGCCAGACCCAGAGGAAGTAGGATGCATACAAAATGAGGTAACAAGCCATGAGCCACATGGCAGCAAGTAAGGGAATGGAAATGGGTTAATTTAAAATGTAAGCGTTCGCTAGCTAGTAACAAGCCTGAGCTATTGGCCAAGCATTTACAATTAATGTTAAGTTTCAGAGTGATTATTTGAGAGCAGCTGCCAGCACAGGAAAACTCCACCTACACACACACACACACACACACACACACACACACACACACACAAATAAAATTTAATTTAAAAAAGAAAGAGGCAGGAGTGGGGGGCATAGTTGTACACATCTTTAGTTCTGCACTGAGAAGGTAGAGGCAGGTGGATCTCTATGCATTCAAAACTTCCTGGTCTACTTAGCCAGCTACAGGCTAGCCAGGAATATATAGTGAGACCTTGTCTTAAAAATAAATAAATAAATAAATAAATAAAAATAGGTGTTGGAGAGATGGCTCAGTGGTTTAGAACACTAAGTGGTGATACTTTGTTTGTACTCTAACAAATAAAGCTTACCTGGAGACCAGAGTTTGGAGCTAGCAACTAGAGGCCAGGCAGTGGTGGCACATGTCTTTAATCCCAGCACTTGGAATCTCATGCTTTTAATCCCAGCACTTAGGAGGAGGAAACAGGAAGTGATATGGCTGGGCAGAGAAAGTAAGTGATAAGGTGGGGTGGAGACAGGAGCTCAGCCCCTTCCTCAGTCTAAGGATTCAGGAGAGATAAGAAGTGGCTGGGGCTTGCTCCTTTATCTCTCTGATCTTTCAGCATTTACCCCTATATCTGACTCTGGGTTTTTATTATTAAGACCAATTAGGATTCATGCTATAGGCTGCTCTTACAAAGGACCTGAGTCCAATTCCCAACACCCACATGGTAGCTCACACCATCTGTAACTCCAGTTCCAGGGGACCCAAATCTCTCTCTTGACCTCTGAGGGTACCAGGCAGGCATGTGGTGAACATACATACACACTTGCGAGCAAAACACTCATAAATATAAAATAAATAAATCTAAATAAACATAAAAAAACAAAATAAAGACTTAACTATGAGAATGCACATATACAGTGCCTGGCCCCAATTGGGTGGTGGCACCTGTCTGCAGCCCCAGCACGCCAGGTGAGAAACTGGCAGCCAAGATTGCAGAGCTGTGACAAGTACCTGACAAAGGGGACTTAAAGAAGCGAAGGGTTAATTTGACTCCCAGTTTGAGGGAACACAGTCCACAGAGGTAAGGAAGAGTACAGTGGTGAGGGCAGTTCTAGCTTGGTGACAGGATTGTGAAGCCTTGTTCTGAAATCAGGAAGTAGTTGGAGGTGAGCTTGCCTAGCGTGCATGAAGCCCTGGGTTCAGCACTGCCCAAAACGACAGGCCTGGTGGTACACAACTGTAACTTCAGCACTGAGGAGCAGAGGCAGAAGGATCAGAAGTACAAGATCATCCTCAGCTACATAGGAAGTTTGAGGCTAGCCTGGGCTACATGGAATCCTATTTCAAAACAAAGCAAAACAAAATGAAATGAAACCAAAACCAAAACCAAACAAACAGAAACACCCCTCCCTGCAAAAAACCAGAATAAAAATCAGCCTCCAAAATAAATAAATAAATAAATAAATAAATAAAAATAAATCAGTCTTACTCCTAGGGTTATAACAGAATGCAGAAATAACGAGCAGTAATGAAGCTGTGGAAAAACTGAAACCCCCACAGTGCTGTAAGGACAGTAGTGTGGCCATCATGTTGAAAAGCAGTTGAGTAGGAACTCAAAAATTAAACATAGAAGGTGAGGATATAGCTCAGTGGTGGAGTATTTGCCTAGCATATGCGAAGTCCAGGGATTGGTCATGATGGACAAATAAATAAATGAATGAATAAAATATCAAGAGGTAGCCACTCCACAACTCAGCAAAAGTTCAAAATGATAAATTCAGGACGACCGAATGGCTCCGTGCTTGCACAATCCTGTGCCCAGGTGTTCACAGAGTTTCTCACAGAGGCAGAAAGAGTCCAAATGTTGTCCACTACAATGTGAATAAAAAGGTGGATTATCCACCTAGTGGAATATTACATGGAAATAAAAAGGAGGGAAGAATTAACACAAGCCAGGTTTAATCTTGAGAACACACTTTCAGGATGGAGCCAGTCATGAAGACTTGCCTAGTTTCTAATTCCTTTTATGAAATTCAAAAGGGGCAGACACCTAAAGACACAAAGAGGATTAGTGGTTGCCTAGGACCAGGAAGGGAGGGGGTGAGAAGACCTTACAATGGTGCAGGGTTTCTCTCTGGGGCGAAGGAACTGTTCTTTAATTAGGAAAGGGTGCTGCTTTCACAACTTCCAGAACATTCTACAAACCACTCAATTGTGTGCTTTAATTAAAGGGGTAAAATTGAGCTAGCAAGATGACTCATTGAGTCAGGGTACCTGCCACCAAGCCAGACGATCTGAATTTGATTCTCACAGCCCACATAGTGGGAAGAAAGAAGCAGTTCCTACACATTGTCCTCTGACTTCCACACACATGCCTTGGCTCGCACGCCCCAACTCCCACACACAATAGATGTCATTAAAAGGGCACATGCCATTGCATGTGAATTAATCCTTGATTTTTTAAAGGAGGAAGGGCAGAAATGAAGAGTTGCATTATGTACTCATCAGGAGCCTCAAGAGAGAGTCCAAACAGAAGGAACACAGTGTTCTTGGCACACCTGTGAACCAAGTCCTTTCACCATGCTTTGTTCCAACATGGTGGCTTAAACCTTTTACCTCACCGGTTAGGCAGTAGGGAATCAATAGGATCAATGGTTCAAGGCTAGCCTTAGCTACATAATGAAATCCAAATTAGCCTGGGCTGCATGAGACTCATTCTCAAATAACAATGACAAAAAGGGCTTGCGAGATGGCTCAGTGGATAAAGGTGCAAGCACCACAAGATTGGTGACCTGAGTTCAATCCCTGGAACCCACATAAAGGTGGAAGGAGAGAATGCATGCCACAAAGTTGACCTTTGATCTCCACCCCCATTATTCATGCATTCATGTGTGTAGGAACACATGCATACACACAGTAACAATAAATTAAAAAATGTAAAAACAACTCATATTTTGTCCAAAGTGAAACAAATGAGGTTCAAAGGCTCAGCCTTGAGGTGGCAAGAACAAAGAATAGTGAGCATGTGAGGGCTGCCAGCCCAGCTCTGTGTGACATGGGACATATATGTCCTTCCTGGACGGAACACACACACACACACACACACACACACACACACACACACACACATTTGTGTGTGTAGTGCTAGATTGTACGCAGGCCCTCCAGAATACTAGATGAGGGCTCTACCACTGAACTACACTCCCAACCATGGAGGGTGGGGGAAATCATGAGTTACAGCTGGAAGTTGCTCACTGTAGTATCTAACATGGAATTATTATTAACACTACTATAATAATTTGCGTTATTTATGACACCCTGAGTTTAAATACGGTTGCTTACAGGAGCACCAGTGAGAAGTTGTTTGTTAGTTTTGTTTTTACGGGAACATGAGCAACTTGCCATTGGCTACAGCACTGAGGAAAACAAGCTCCTCCTCCAGCAGCCGTCAACTGCCAATAGGTCCTCAGCTGGGGGTGGGGCCTCATAAACCCCTCCTCCAACCATGCTGGAATGTTGATAGGCTTGGATGCATCTCCTGCAGGTAACTGTCTTAGACAACTGTGTTATTGCTGTGAAGAGGCACCATGACCATAGCAACTCCTACACAAGAAAACATTTAACTTGGGGTTTGTTTACAGTTTCAGAGTCAGTCCATTATTATCATGGCAGAGAGCATGGTGGCATGCAGGGCACTGGAGTATCTGGATCCACAAGCAGAGAGAGAGAGAGAGAGAGAGAGAGAGAGAGAGAGAGAGAGAGAGAAGGGGGTGCTGGCATAGGCTTGAAACCTCAAAGCCCACCCCCAGTGGCACATTTCCACCAACAAGGCCACACCTCCTAATCATTCTAATCCTTCTCAAATAGTGCCACTCCCTAATGGCTAAGTAGTCAAATATATGAGCCCATTGGGGCTATTCTTATTCAAACTACCACAGTAACCAAAGCCACAGTGAGCTCATGATGAATACAGTGGTCATGCCATATCTAGAAGACAGCATTTCACAGCTCTCCTCCTATCCTCTGGGCCTTACATTGCTTTTTTCCTCCTTTTCTTTTCTTTCTTTATCTTTTTTTTTCCGAGACAGGGTTTCTCTGTGTAACAGTCTAGGCTGTCCTGAAACTCACTCTGTAGACTAGGCTGGCCTCGAACTCACAGAGATCTGCCTGCCTCTGGGATTAAAGATGTGCACAACTACTTCCACCAGGCCCTACCCTCCTTTTCACTGACAAATTATTCTTGAGAAAGAGGGAAAAAATAGAGTCAAAGGTCGAGCAGCAGTCAAGCATTAGGAATTTAGACCTCATCATTCTCATTCTTCAGATAAAATGACTGTGGTCCCTGAGACATGAAGTCACTTGACAACAGCTTAAACCCAATACCAAACTGGAACTCACACTTTGACAGTCGTTGGAAGCGTTAAGGATGGTTCAACTTCATTGTCAATGTGACAGGCTTTAGAATCACCCAGGGGACCCACCTCTGAGTCTGTGTGTCGGAGCTTTTCCAGAGAGGTTTAGGTGAGAAGGGAAGACCTACCCTCGATTCCCTGTGGACTGGGGTTGCAGACTGAATAAAGAGAAGGGAACTGGACACCAGATTTCGGTGTTCTGCCTCTAGATTGTGGATGCAGCTGTCTCAAGTTCCTACTGCTGGGACCGCCTTTCTCTGTTGGCTGTCCCCTTGAACTGCGGGGGGGGGGGGGGGGGGGGTGTACATCTTTTCTTCCTTATGTTGCTGTTGTCAGTATTTTTGTCACAGCAGTGAGAAAAGTAATACAGATGTGTGTGTGAGAGATAGACAGACAGACAGACAGACAGACAGACAGAGAAAGAGAGAGAGAGACATTATTTAGTATGTATCTGGTTATGGGCTTTAACGTGTGTGTGTGTGTGTGTGTGTGTGTGTGTGTGTGTGTGTGTGTGTTTAAAAGACAGGGTCTGACTATGTAGCCCTGGTTGGCCTGGAACTCTCTATATAGACCAGGCTATCCTCATGGACGTCCAACTGCTTCTGCCTCCCAAGGGCGGGCATTGAAGGTGTGAACCACCACGCCTGACTGTGCTTTTGCTTTTGGTGTATTACTTTAAAAAAGATTTTGTTTTATTTTTTATTTTGTGTGTGTGTGTGTGTGTGTGTGTGTGTGTGCCCTTGGAAGCCAGAAGAGGGTGTTGGATCCCCTGGATCTGGAGTTATCAGTTGTGAGCTGCCTGTTGTGGGTGCTGGGAACTGAACTCGGATCCTCTGAAAGAGCAGCAACTGTTCTTAACCACTGAGTCACTTCTCCAGGCCTAGTGCATTATTAATTTTTAATTATATTGGCGTGGGGTGCGTGCACCATTACAGGGGAATGTGAAAGCCAGAGGCTGACACTGGCTGTATTTCTTTATTGCTCTCCCTGTATTCCTTTAAGACAGGATCTCTCACTGAACTGGAAGCCTGCTATTTGGGCTCAATTGATTGGCTGGTGAGTTCTTGGTATCTGCCTGTCTATCTTTGCCTTCCGATGTTGGCATTACAAGTGTGTGCAAACGTGCTTGGCTTTTTATGTGGATGGTGAGGATTTGAACTCAGGTCGTCATTCTTGTATAAGAAACTGCTCCTACCCAACAAGCCATCTCCTCAGCTCAACTTCTGTTGGTATATTACTTAAATTTTTAAATTAAATTTATGTGTATGTGTTTATGTATGTACTTGTGTGTTTATAGGTCAGAGGACAATTTGCAGGAGCCAGTTCTCTTATTCTACTAAGTGGGCTCTGGGGATTGAACTCAGGATGTCAAGCTTAGCAGCCATCCTCTTGACTTGCTGAGCCATCTTGCTGGTACCAGGATAATACATTATTATCAGTCCTTAAATACTACTTCAAATTTAGTTATCTTCTTTATCATTTTGTAGATAAGAAAACCAATGTTTTAAGAATTAAGGAAATGAAATAGATAAATGGTTGTTTTAGCCACTAAGCTTTGATTTGTTAGTGGGAAAGCTAATAGGTAAATCACAGTTGTATAAGACAAAGGTTTCAGAGAATGGATCTCAACAGGTAGATATCAAAAAACAAAACAAAAACAAACTCAAGCTGGGCACAGTGGCCCAGGCCTCTAACCCTAGCATTTGGTGGAGGTGGAAGCAGACAGATCTCTGTGAGTTTGAGGCCAATCTAATCTACATTGTGAGTTCCAGGACAGGTAGAACTACATAATGAGACCCTTTCTTGAAAAAAACAAAACAGACAAGCAAACCAAAACAAAAAACCTCAGTGTAGGGGCTGGAGAGATGGCTAAGTGGTTAAGAGTACATATTGCTCTTGCAGAGGATCTGAGTTAGGTTCCCAGCACCCACCTCCAGTGACCCATAACTGCTTGTAACTTATGTCCTGATTATAATTATTTATTTATTTATTTATTTTTATTAATTTGATGCAAACTAGAGTTATCTGGGAAGAGAAACCTCAAGTTGAGAAAGTGCCTCCATCAGATCGTCTGTGGACAAGTGTGTGCAGGCATTTTCTTGATTGATGGTTGATGTCTGAGGGCCCAGTCCAGTGGATAGTGCCATCCCTGGGCAAGGGGTCTTGGGTTCTCTAAGAAAGAAGACTGAGCAAACCATGAAAAACAAGTCAATAAGCAGCTCTCCTCCACAGTCTGTCTCAGTTCCTGCCTTGGCTTCCTGTCGAGATGAACTGTATCCTGTGAGCCAAATAAATTCTTTCCTCCCTAAGTGGTCTTTGGTCATAGTGGTCTATCACAGCAATAGAAAGCAAACTAAGACAGTCCAGTAGTGGCAAGGTGACCCAGTGCCTCTGGCCTTCTTGGGCACCTGTACTCAAGTGCGCATATACAGAGTTTAAAAATATAAAAATAAACCTTAATGAAAAAACAAGGAGTATCTTATGAAGCTCAGTGTGGTGGAAAATGGCTTTAACCATAGCACTTGAAGCAGAGAGGCTTATGGAAGGGCCCCGACCCTGTTTAATATGGAGACGAGGGCATGTTTGTTTTCTCACAGAATGAAAATGAAACTTGTTGGTTGCCTGAAAGATTGTTTCAGTGTATGGAGGAGAGAGGTGCTGATCCTGATGTTGCTGATGACCATCCAGAGATGCCAGCGTGAGACCTATTGGGCCTATGTTCCTGATCCACCAATTTTACATCCTGCAACTTGGGAAGGAAAAGAAATTGTGGTTGCAAGATACCAGGCTTTTAGATCGACTTGCCACCCGAGAGTTCCAGATTGCTCACAATTTTCTTATATTGGATATTAGTAAAGAGATTTCTGTATGTTTTGCAAAAAATATTGCTTTGGAAGGATGTCTTGGATTGCTTCCTCAAGATGATTGGTTAGTGGTTGTTGGAGGGGAGGGTGGGGCGTTTTCTTCAGTGGTGTAGCCACTGAGCAACTGCCCATGCTCCTGAAAGCAGCCCCCCAACCCTTCAACCCTCCACCCCACTTTCGTAAGCAAGCCCAGTTAAACTCACTAGGTCACTAAAACACAGGCATGAAAGCAGAATGGAGGGGAACTTGGTTGGGAAGAGGAAAGGTATCAGCTTGAGTGGGAGGGGCACGGGAGAGGTAATGGTGGATTTTTCTAATTTCGTTTCTGTTGTTGTGATGAAACAACCCTGACAAAAA
>CABHPQ010172745.1:0-40179 GCA_902168405.1 Peromyscus aztecus | reverse complement strand
AGAGAGACAGAGACAGAGACAGAGAGAGACAGAGACAGAGACACCCCACACAAGAGCACATTAAGGCTAGTGTCCTGAGAAACAAGCAAAGGGCATTTTGTACAGAGATGGCAGTGGACAGGAACCCGAGGGAGGAGAAGGGAACGGGGCAAAGGCAGCCTGAGCTCTGGGGACAGGGATAACTTTAAGTAAGGCTAAAGGAACAGGTGAGGCTGAAGAAGGGAGCTCCTGAAAGAACATGTAAGACTTTGACTTTAAAGAACTTTGCTTTCTCCAAAATATAATCAAATACATGTCTCTGAGCTCACTATTTCTTTCAAGCAGTTTTCCCTTCTTCCGGGGCATTTAAAAACACATTGAATATTAAATTCAGTAATTTGAGGTTCATTTATCTTGTATAGCAGTCACAGTGTTCTATTGGTGTGTTAATGGAAAGTACAACTACTAGGACCCGAAAGATGGTTCAGTGAGTGCAGTGGTTTGAATAAGTGTCCCCATAGCCTTGGACATTTTAATACTTGGTCCCCAGTTGGTGGTGCTGCTTGGGTAGCTTAGGAAGTGTGGTCCTGCTAGAGAGAGTATATCACTGGGTAAGCTTTGAGATTTTAAACAAATGTACTTCTAAATAAATAAGCACTCATAAATACCATTTAAAGTTGAATTGCCTCCAAGTGAGGTGGTAAAAACCTACAATCCCAGCACTTGGGAACCTAAGCAGGAGGATCCTGAATTTAAGAACAGGACGAGCTACAGAGAGATTTCAAAGCTAATGTGAAATATATACTAAAATCTGGTTTCAAATAAATAAATAAATAAATAATAAATAAATAAATAAAATTTAATTTCTCTAAGTATAAAAATGCTAGGTCAGGGCTAAGTCTACACATACCACACATACCATCTGAGTCCTGGAAAGCACCAGTGTCCACTCTGCAGAAGAGGAAATACGACAGAAAGGAGAAACAACTTATTCATAAAATGGAGAGCTAAAATACAGATCATGAAGTGGAGATACTGGTATTAATGTATGACTGCTATAGAAATACTGCACCAGAGACTCAAATACCTTCAGTTGCAGTGTACTGCTCAAAGCAGCATCAAACTCATCAAGATACTCTTGGCCTTTAAAATATGAACCACTGGGGCAACAGTGCTATCTCAGCAGTTAAGAGCACTTGCTGCTCTTGCAGAGGACCTGCAAACACATGGCAGGTGAAAACCATCTGCAAGTCTATAATTTCAATTTCAAGGTTTCTGACCACCTTCTTGCAGCTTTCTTTGGCAGTGCATGTGTGTCCATACATACATGAAGATAAAACACCCATACACATAGTTGACATTTTAAAAAAAGTGAGTCCTTTCAAATATATCAGTTCAATATCAGAGCAAAGTCCCAGGCCACATGTAGGACCTATTTTATTTATACCTTGCAAGCATCAACATCTAACTTTATAAAAAGAAACAGTGCAAAGCAGAGTATCTGCTCCTTAGAGAAAACAAGGCTCACAGGCATTCCACTGGTGAGGAAGACTGATATATCACAGGGTCAAGGCCACAGATCTGTGAGCGGAATTGCCTAGGTTTGAATCTAGCCTCAATCACTTTAACTGTAGCATATTATTTCATCATTATGCGTTATGCTCCCACCCAGAAACACAAGTCTTTTGAAAAGAAAAACTAGTGAATAAGTACTAAAACCCATCACTAAATCATTTCAATAAATGATACCTATTGACTGAACTGATTAGCGCAATACATACTCAGGTACTTTTACACACAGGATATTGTCTAAGTCTAAATGAATTTTAAAAAGATTCATTTTACTCTTATTTTATGTTTGTTTATATACATTTATGTTATGTTTATATACATTTCTGCATATACAAGTATGAGAAGCATGAAGTTCCCAAGGAGGCCAGAAGAGGGCACTGGATCCCCTGGAAGTAGACTCCCCCCCCCTGCCCCCCCATCTGTGGGTGCTGGGAACCAGATCTGCGTCCTCTACAAGATCAGCCAATGTTCCTAACCATTCAGCCATCTCTCCAGCCTCTCCCACCATGACCTTTAATATCATTGATCTGAACTTATTTAGTGAGCTTAAGATCCAGTGATGGCTTTATTTCCTACTCAATTTATGTACCATGTGCTTGCTTTGAATATTTAACTGATAGTAAATAGGAATGTGTTCTTATGCTGCTAATATGAAATGTGAGAAATTGTTATTTGAGAAGCTTAACTAGTAGAGGAGAAAGGACACAAACAATACATGATGATAAGGGTTGGATTCATAGACCAATCAACTCTGTGTCAGAGATAGCAAGTGTATTTATATGGATGCTGATGTAGTATTCATGAGTGCATTGGCCTCTGTCAGCTCTTAAGTTTATTTGTTTGAGGTGTAGGGCATGGAATTCCAGGGCTCCCACACGCTGGGCAAGAACTATACCACTGAGCTGTATCAGAGACCTATTTTATTCTGTGAGCTTCCAGAGTATAATTGTTCCTGTCACACACTGCTCTCTATTGCTGTGGATGACTGATACACTCCAGGCACAACAGAGCAGAGATACATGTCCAGAATAGGAGGAAATTAAAACAAGCTGGGGAGGTTTCTGTACTACCTGAAATTCACAAGCTGACATATCTTTACATATAACTGCAGCCATGGGGCTGGAAAGGGACTGTTCAACAGGTAAAGCTACTTTCCTCGAAGCCTGATGACCTGAATTCAATCCCCAGAATCCATATGGTGGAAGGAGAGAATTAACTTAGTAGTTCTTTGACCTCTGCAAGTTCACACGTATACACACACACACACACACACACACACACACACACACACACACACACGGAGAGAGAGGGAGGTAGGGAGGGAGGGAGGGAGAGGAAAGTTTAAAACTATCAAAAATATAATTGTATCATTATGAAAGTCTGTTTCATACCAGCCCAGTAAATGTTCAATTTCCTTATTAAGCCCACATTCCACTTGATTAAATGTATTAAAGAAAAATGAGTCAGTTTATATGACTATTATTACTAATATTGCTAATTATTACTAACATTATGTTATTAGTCATCAATTTATAAAAGAAATGGTAACATAAAGGGTAGGTTCTCTTATTTAAAATTAATCTATTAAAATAACATACTTAGAAATTGCTCTTAAATGTGATCTTTGTTTGAATAATAATGTATTCAGTTCTGTATAAAATTGGTAGCTGAAAGTGCATGATGGGAAAAGAAGTCACAGACTTCAATAGTAAAAAGTTTGAGAGGAAAAAATAATTGTTCCTTATGGCAGCTATGATTATGATTAATTTAAAAAAATCTGTGTGCATATGGCAAAACAAAGTGAAAAGGTTGTTTTCAAAGATGATGAATCAGTCTTCTGTCAGACTTAAAGATAGATCAAATGTTCAGGCTGTAGTTCAGTAGATAAAGCATTTTCTAATCACCACATAAAATTGGTTGTGGCAGTACAAGTCTAAAATCTTAATACCCGGCATATGAAATCACTGGGATCAGGAATCAGGGGCATGAGCTAGCAACATGACTGAGCAGATAAGGTACTTGCTTTGCACACTGGAGGACGTGAGTTCACACACACGTTCACACACACACACATACACACACACACACACACACACTACCACTACTATTACAATTGCTACTAATGAAGAAAAGCAAAAGTTCAAAGTCATTCTTAGAGACACCATTGCCAAAAAAATTGGTATTGGTTGGTATTAGGTAATTTAGAGAAGATTTAAGGGGTTTGTTCTCGTTTGGATGTGGTCAGGATGCACAAGTGAGGCCACAACTGAGTGCTCAAATTAAATCATACAGAAACTAAAGCTAGAGATGCAACTGGCAAAAAATTCAGAGACATTCCCACTAGCCTCAACAGAGGGACTTTAGGGTACATGCTCAATGATGGCAGTGCTTATGGTTCTGTCTCTCTGCTGTGGTGATAATGGTATCTTGTCATAAGGTCATAGAGTGGCCTTGACCAAAGTAAATTCAAGGGATAATTCAGGGGCTGGAGATAATGAATGGCTCAGCAGTGAAGAACACTTGCTGCTTTTGCATAAAAATCATTTAGTTCCCAGCACCCAAAGGGGGAGCTTAAAACTACCTGTAATCCCAGTTCCAGGGGATCTGACACATGCCTCTGGCCTTTGTGGGTGCTTGCACACAGATGGTACACATATATACTCTATATACATACATACATACATACATACATACATACATACATTATATATATACACATATACACACACAAAGGCACATACATATACTCTAAGATAAATAAACCTTAAAGAAAAGAGGGAGCCTGGGGTCTGATTCTAAGCACCACCCTGTCTCCAGCAACTCTGAGGCTGCTCTGGTGTCTTCTCAGATCCTAGATACTGGGAAAATCACCATCCATAGCTAACATACACTCAAAAGGACACACAACCACTCTTGTGGCATTCCTGCCAAAAAATAAAAATGCCAGTGCCCCCAGACAACAGGAAGCAGTCTAGAGAACATGAAGCCCACATTCCCAAGAGGTGAGGTGGATGGCTTTTGGTCATTCAATGGGTTATAGATGTTTGGGTTGGTTACAAGTTGTTACTGGTCATGGTCAGGAAAAAAGCTAAACAAAGGAGATTAGATTCAGGGATCTCTTTCTAAAGGGTAAAGGGGGGATATAGTATAGAAATGATGGGATAAGAAGGTGGATTGTTGAATCTACTTTTGAACAATCACTACTCTCAAATATTTTACATTGGTATGGATTTTTGTATATTTATACAAATTTAATATTATTTTTGTTGTACAGTATATATGTTTCTACTCTTGTTTAAGGTACTTTTGAATACTGACAGAAATTTAAGGTTATTTTTGTTAGAACATACTGTACATATGTTTCTACTCTTGCTTAAGGTATTGTACCTATGCAGCTCATTTAACAATGTAATGTAAATTTCTAGTCCTTGAAAGCTATTACTATAAACTATTTAGGATAATAAAGAAATGCAAGTTAATAGTCACTTATAACAGTCAAACTCGTAGTCATATTAGGTATGTTTTCAAGGTCAAACAGAGATATATTTTAGATAGACAGGTGGTCTTCAAACACTTAGAGATCTACAGAATATGGTATTTAAGATGTTTTAATAACTTCAGTCTTTTATGACAATGAGACCTGTCTACTCCTGGCAGCACCAATTTACTTAAAAGAAGATGATGGACATCGAAGAAACACCATATGGAGTTTGCTTTCAATGTGGCAAAAATAGCCACTGGGCAAAGAAACTGCTCTTGCCTCAACTGCTGACAGTATGCTGTACAAACTAGACAAGCAGAACACAAAGGACAAAGGCTGCCAAACTTCACCAAGATAGGGCAGGACAGTCCTTCAAAATTCCTGCTTCATGGAAAGGTCTGCCAGCCATTCTGCAGGACACACAGGAAGGTGACTGCTGAACTTTTCCAAGTTTAGGCAGGACAGTCCTTCAAAATTCCTGCTTCATAGAAAAGTCTGTCAGATATTGTAGGCCTGTAGGCCAAAGATGGATGCCCCAACCTTACCTTGGGTGACTGTCCAGGTCCAGGCAACCTCCTGTTTCTGTCATTTCTTTTAGTTTTGGAAGTTGCTTGCTGTGTACTTCCTTTTTACTAAGGTAATATTATATCCTTCTGGGGTCTTTGATGGAGTTGAAGACTAGATAGTCATAGTTATAGTTTTCCTTAGTTATGATAGAAGGTAAATTAGGTACAGAGCTTTGGACTCATGAAGAAAGAATAAATAATGGAGTATTTTCTCCAAATATGCCAAATACAAATAAACTGGACGCTGTAAACATAATTCTTATCGGATAATTGTTCTTGTTTATAGTTTTATTATGTTAGAGTTAAAACCTTTCCTTTTTATTTAGACCAAAAGGGAAATGTTGTGGAATAATCTTTTTTTACACTGTGAAGATTTGTCACTTGGATTGGCTTTAAAAAAAAAAAAAGCAGAACAGCCAATAGCTAGGCAGGTTTTTGGGGAAAGAGAGGACACTGGAAGAAGGACAGAGACACAGAGAGTCGCCAGTCAGAGATGGAGGAAGCAGGATGGCAGCATGGGCAATACGGAGTAAAGGTAATAAAACCATGAGGCAGAATGTAAATTAATAGAAATGGGTTAGTTTAAGTTATAAGTGCTGGTTAGAAATAAGCCTAAGCAAACAGCCAAGTTTTTATAATTAATAAGAAGTCTCTTTGTCATGATTTGGACACTTCTATCAGAAAAATCTGCCTACACATGAAAGTAGAACAGAATCAATGAAGAAAGCCCAAACTGATGGAAAACTGGAAATTAAAAAATTAGAAACTCAGGCTTCTCAGAGGTAAGCCTTACCAAGAGAATATAAGAGATAGAAGAAATAATCTCAGGCATCAAGAGCAAGATAGAAGAAATAGATATCTCAGTCAAAGGAAATGTTGAATCTAAACAAACCTATGGAAATATCAAATCTAAGAATAACAGGAATAAAGGAAGGAGAAGAAACTCAGGCAAATGAAATATTTTCGAGAGAATTTCCCTATTAAGGTACAACAAGCATACAGAATAACCAGGAGACTGGACCAGAAAAGAAATTCACCCACAGCACATGCTAGAACACCAAACATACAGAGCAAAGAAAGACTATTAAAAGATGCAAGGGGAAAAGACCAAGTAGCATATAAAGGCAGACTTATTAGAATAACACCTGACTTTTCAATGGAGACTCTAAAAGCCAGAAGGGCCTGGACAGATGTTCTTCAAACTCTTAAGAGACCACAGATGCCAGCCCAGACTACTACACCCAGCAAAACAGTCAATCACAATAGATGGAGAAGACATTCTGTGATTAAACAAAATTTAATCAGTATGTATCTATAAACCCAACCCTACAGAAGGCACTAGAAGGAAAACATCAACCTGAAGATGTTAACCACACCCAAGAAAACATACACCAGTAAATCCAAAGAGGGGGGAAAAACCCACACCACCACAACAAAATATCAGAATCAACAACCACTGCTCATTCACAATTCTCATTGACAATGGTCTCAATTTCCCAATAAAAAGACACAGACTAACAGATTGGATTTGAAAACAGAATCTATTTTTCTGCTGCATCCAAAAAGCATACCTGAACATCAAGGACAGACATCACCTGAGAATAAAAAGAGAGAAAGATAGTCCAAACAAATGGACCCAAGAAACAAGCCAGTATAGTCATTTTAATATCTGACAAGATATTAAACCAAGACTAATCAGAAGAGATAGGAAAGTACATTACATACTCATCAAAGAAAAACATCTAACAAGAGGGCATTTCAATTCTGTTAACATCTATACACCAAATACAAGGGCACCCAAGTTCATAAAAAGAAACATGACCACAGCTTAAATCATTTGTTGACCCTCACACACTGATAGTGGGTGATTTCAATATCCTACTCTCACCAACAGTCCGATCATCCAGACAAAAACTAAACAGAGAAATGATGGAGCTAAATGACATTATAAATCAAATGCACCTAACAGATATTTCCAGAATATTTCACGCAATGACAAAAGAATATACCTTCTCAACATCTCATGAAACTTTCCTCAAAATTGATCATATACTCGGACACAAAGCAAGCATCAATAGATACAAGATAACTAAAATAATACCTTGCACCCTATGTGACCACCATGAATTAAAGCCAGATATCAACAACAACAGAAGCAACAGAAAGCTTACAAATTCATGGAAACTGAGTAAGTCCCATCTGAACGAAAAAATGGGTCAAGAAAAAAAATTAAAAACTTTTTAGAATTGAATGAAGATGAAAATACAATATACCCAAACTTATGTGCCACAATGAAGGTGGTTCTAAGAGGCAAGTTCATAGCACTAAGTACCTACATAAATAAATAGGAAGAGATTTCATATTAGTAGCTTAATAGCACAAATGAAAGCTCTAGAGTAAAAAGAAGAAATAACTTCCAAAAGGAGAAGTTGGCTATAAATAATCAAACTCAGGGTTGAAATCAATAAAACAGAAACAGACCAAATTACAAATAATCAAGAGAACAAAGAATTTGTTCTTAGGAAAATCAGTAAGATTAACAAACCCTTAGCCAACTAACTAAAAGGCAGTGAAAGAAGATCCAAATTAGCAATGCCCCATGCCCAGCAGTAGATGGCCAACACAAAACAAACACAATGGCCCTTCCAGAGGAACTTAAGTCTCATAATGGTTTGTTGGGGCATTTTTTTTAACCTTACAGGTGTTTTGAGTAAATATTATGTGTTTTCTGTTTTTATGGGATTCCTGTGTGTGTGAATGTGCATGTGTCTACATTTATACGTCTTTCATGTGTTTTTTTTTATTTAGCTCTTTTTCTTCTCTTTTTCCTCCATTGCAATTTGTTTTTGTTTTATCTTATTTTGTCTATTATTATTCTTTAGATGCCTATTTGTTTTCTAGGGGAGATAGAAGGGGTATAGATATGAGTAGAAGAGTAGTTGGGGAGGAATTTGGATGAGTTGGGGAAGGGGGCACTAATCATAATATATTGTATGAAAAAACTATTTTCTATATAATAGAAAAATAGTATCTAGTTATTTATATCTAATGCTCCAACCTGAGGCTGACTGTAGGTTTCCTTGAAGGTAAAGACTTTAGTAGTCCTTTAGTTGGTAAAATTTGTTATAATTTTTTTTGTCTCTTAAGATGATTTATAAATTAGCTGCTCAATTTTTAATAATACATAGGCTTCAGAGATACATAGAAATCTACTTTAAATTATAATTATTTTTATTCTATTATTAAGTAGCATAATAGCTACATTAGAACAATTTTATATAATAAAATTTTGTTTAAAATTTTGCTGGGTATGGTGGCACATGACTTTAATGCCAGCATTTGAGTGTCAGAAGCAGGCAGATCTCTGTGGTTCAATGCCAGGGCTACACATGAAATCTTGTTGCTGTAGGATAATGTTCTTATACACTGGTTTAATAAAATGCTGATTGGCCAGTAGCTAGAGCAGATGAGGAGAATTCTGGGAAGAGGAAGGACTGAGTCAGGAGTCACTAGCCAGACACAGAGGAAGCAAGATGCCAAGACAGAACTGAGAAAAGGTACCAAGCCACGTGGCTAAATATAGATAAGGATTATGGGTTAATTTAAGTGTAAGAGCTAGTCAGTAATAAGCCTGAGCTAATGGCTAAGCAGTTGTAAATAATATAAGCCCCTGTGTGTTTACTTGGGTCTGAGTGGCTACAGGACAGGGTGGGAATGGAGAAACCTTCTGACTGTACCTTGTCTCTAAATAAATAAGTACATTTTGATAAGTTTCTTGAAGAGTCCAATTTCCCCATAATTTCTATCATTAGTATGATTCCTCCATCATATATCTCATTTAATATCTCCTCATCATATATCTCATTTAATCCTAAAGACTGGTATTAGTAAGAGTGACATGCTTGTCAACCAATGAAGAAAGAGACATAAAGGCTCTTCTAATACATGTGGACAAGGCACAAGTTGAGTGCTCCGAAGGCAGCTCTCACAGGACTCTCACTTCTCTGTTAACATTGAAATGTAAGCAAACAGCACGCTGTTGTCCCTGTCTTCACCACAACAATTTCCTTGAGTTCCCTGGCTACAGCAGACATCAGGCCTCTGTAGCCTGGTGGATGACAACACCACCTGGTAGGTTTGTGTAGCTTCTCCAGAATCTACAGGACAAGATAGGCGGTAGGTGGGTATTTTTTATTTTGTTTCTTTAGTACTGGAGGTAGAGCCCAGATCCTCACACATGTGCTCATATGAACTACACCTTTAGTTCCAAGTTCTTTGGCCTTCCTCCCAAAGGCCTTGTACTTTGTTCTCCTTCGTCTGTTCCTGGCAGGCAAGCAAAGCCCTGCACTTTGCCCTGATGCTAACTCTCTGTCTCTGGTTTTGAACCCATTGCTTCCCACCAATATATGTCATGCTGATTTTCTTTCTTTTTCTTTTTCTAAGACAGGGCCTCAATGTGTAGCCCTGGCTGGCCTGAATGTCACAATGTAGATCAGGCTGGCCTCTAACCCATAGAGATCAGCCTGCATGTCTCCTGAATGTTGGGATTGAAGGCACCAGTCACCATGCTGAGCAGTTAAATTCTTCTTTGCTATGTGCTTTTTGTCTCCCCTTTATTTACTCCTTTTAATGCTCTCATACCCCTCAGAGAATCTCCATTTAAACAAAACAACAAAAACTTCCATTTGATCCTGTTTCTTTTCTGCAAAATTTCTTGAAATAGTCTATTTCACGTTTTTATTATTGTGTGTGCATGCAAGTGCCATAGCACCCATGTGGAGATCAAAGGACAACCTTCTGGAGCTGGCTGTCTCCTACCATGGGCTCTTTGGATGGAACTAAGGTGGCTTCCTGTTAATCCATAACTCACCTAACCCTTTCTCACTATCTCAGTATAAACTTGTCAAAAGAGCACCGTTGGCCTTAGACAAATGGAAAAAGGAAGTATAATGAGAGGCGGTGTGGGAAATAAGTACAGGTTGATTGTTGAACCTCCAAGCAGGGCACAGCACATGGCATATAACAGGTAGGCAGTAAGGGAAGATGATTGCTGATGGATTGATGGAAGATCATGCCTACCTCCTCTTTCCCACTTTCCTCTCTTGATTCGTTTGAGGAACTTTTCTCCTTGGGGGTGGGAAGTGTACTGTAGTGAGATTTACAATCATCTGTGGAATGAACAAAAGTTCGGCTACAGGGACAGATTGCTGACAGCAGACAGGTTGGGAGCAAAGGCCCCATCCTCCACAGAGAGGTGGCTTCAGGCCTCAGCCTGGTCCAGGTCCCTTCATGGGAAAAGGAGATCGCTCGCAGCCTTAGCCCAGAACTTAGCCTTCTTAGCCCTGTGGCGCTAGGGTGGCTTGCCCTTGTGGCCTTTGTCCTCGGAATTTAATCATTTACATAATACATAATACAGAACTCCAGGCAGGCCTGGGCACCCAGAACCCAGCCCAGCGGAGCCAGCGCCCCAGCTGCTGCCTCCCTTGGCAGCTCTCCCACCACCCTCTACTGCGCCGGGCTCCGCAGCAAGTGCGCTGGTCAGAACTGCGCTGCTGCTGTGTCCCAGCGTTGAGCTTCCCTTAGTTTCCCTAAGCGCAAGCGCGGCAGCGCTTTACCTAAGGCCATAACAGTTGGATGAGTGACACGAAACTGGGACCCTGACATCAAGGAAACTTGGCATAACTCTTGTTTTGCTAGAAGACGTTGGGGTTTCTTGATGACCGTTGGAAGGCGCGCGCTCAACGAGCACTGGAGCCTTGGAGCGTCCTGAACTGTAGGGTTCCGATCTTTCCCGCTGGGGGTCTGGAGGCACAGTGAGCAATTCCACTTCTCCGCGTGCCACTTGAGTGCACCTGGACTCTGTGTGTCTAAAATGACAGAGATCAATTTTGGTGGAGCCCGCCAGGCATTCGCTGCGCAGGCACTTTGGAGATTACTAATTCTTTAGTAAGTCGAGGACCGCGGTACCTTACCCTTTAGAGCTGTTCTCACCTAGAAACCATACCGGGGTCACTTCTCATCGAAAAAGTTCCAGAAAGGAGCTCTATTTGCGATAGGTGCAGAAACTTTCGCGCGACCACGCCTCTGGCCTTTCTTTTACGTGGGCTGTTTAAAGGTCTCGAGTGAGCAGAGTCCTCGAGGAGAAGAGTCAGGGTGCAGAACGCCCGCGCCCAATCCTTATTCTCTGGCCTGTGACCGCATTCGTCCCGCCCTCTGCACTTCTATAAGAGCGGCAGAGAGAGCGCACTGCGAGTACCGCCCCCAGGCGCGCTACTTCTCCCGCTCCTCAAGAGCCGGTACCACTGTCCCCAGGGCTGCCGGCTGCTGGCCACTAGTTCCTCCCCTTCTCGGCCCCCAGCACGGGGTGGCTGAGCTAGGCTCTAGGTCCTCTGCTGTCTTGCTCTCCGGGTCCTAGGCAGTCCCACGCTGTGTTGGTCCGCAGGTGAGCAGCACTGCAGCGCCGCTGTCCGGGCGAGCTCACCTTGCACAGCTAGGCGGCCAGCGCAAAACTCTGGTCCCTGCAGGATGAAGAACCCGATGTTGGAGGCGGTGTCACTCCTCCTGGAGAAGCTGCTCCTCATCTCCAACTTCAAGCTCTTTAGCGTATGCACTCCCGGAGGAGGCACAGAGAGGAATCGTCCCTATGAAATCAGCTCTTTTCTCCGGGGCGATGTGCTGGAAGTGTCACGGACCCATTTTACCCACTATGGGATCTACCTTGGGGAAAACCGTGTGGCCCATCTAATGCCCGACATTCTGTTGGCCCTGACCAACGACAAGGGACGTACTCAGAAGGTGGTCTCCAACAAGCGTCTTATCCCGGGAGTCATTTGCAAGGTGGCCAGCATCCGTGTGGACACAGTAGAGGACTTTGCCTACGGAGCAGACATCCTCGTCAATCACCTAGACGAGACTCTCAAAAAGAAGTCATTGCTTAATGAGGAGGTGGCTTGCAGGGCTGAGCAGCAGTTGGGGCTCACCCCCTATAGCCTACTGTGGAACAACTGCGAACACTTTGTGACCCACTGCAGATATGGCGCTCCGATCAGTCCACAGGCTGAGAAGGTAGGAGAGACTTGCAGGAGCGGAGGTGGGGGGGTGGTCGTGGGGTGTCTGGATCCAAGATCTCTTTGGACATCTCCCCAAACACACCATTTTTAGGAATTCTAGATTAAGGAAAGGTCCAGTGTTTCTAAGAGAGATCTGGTAAACAAATCACAGTGTGCCTTGCAGCAAGGATATCTCAAAATGTGAAGTAAAAGGGTGTGGCCACACGGAATGCTTCAGTGATTCCAAAGTGCTGCCTGTCACTGCTGCACAAGTCATCTTGGTCTGCACACAAGAGATAGTTCAAGTGATCGGGGGGAAGGAGTAGGAAGGTGTCCACTTTTCTCCTCTTGTTAGATGCTTAATAGGCTCAAAATTCCTGGTAGGACATTCCTGGTAGACACCCTTTATTCCTGTGTTTGACTCAGAGAATTTTTTTCCTTGGTGTTGTGACTTCTTCCTAGGTCACTTTAACTCCACTTCAGGTCTTCATTCATTATTAAGCATCTCCTAGCTATTAGCTCCAAAGATAGGCTATTAGCTCCAAAGATAGACTGGATTTTAAATCCCCCAGAGATTAATTAAAACAATTCATTTTCAGCATCCCTACAAATTGGAAGGTAATTTTATGGGTACTGTGGGAAAAAAACCCACCAAACAAGTATTAGAGAATGATTGTTAAATAAGCTAGAAACCCAAAGGGAAAATAGATTATTTCCCAAAGAAACCACTCAACTCACAAATGATACTTAGTTTTTAATTCTGCACATTTATTAGCAATTGAATCCTTCTCAGCCTTGACTATAATTATTAAGGGAGTATTAATATTTGCTTTTCTTTATGGAATCCTAGGCAATCACACAATAAACTTTGGCGTTATTTTTCACGTTTAGATGCTTTTTTGGACCAAAAGAACAAGTCATCACACTCTACAGTCTAGATTAAATTGATCTGTATTTTAAGTCATTTTTGACACAGCAGAGAACAAAGCTATTTGCTTTTATATTGGTATTTTAAACTTCTTTTTGATTTTTAATTGAACCAGAATACTTATTTATTTTAGGAATCATTTTCTGTGTTAAAATACAATTAGAATACTGTGCAATGATTAAAGACTCTCTCCTCTAGTCCAGGCCTGTTTAGAAGTGAACTTCCCCACATTACAAGCACTTGCTCCAAAAGTGTACCAAAGGAGACATGTCGGATTTAGTTAAGAAGTAAGCCAATCATTACTGTAAGGAAAAAGTTTCCTATTCAAACTGAGTTACCCTTTCATAGCATACATGTAGAACTGTTACATATTTCTACAAAAAAGGAGGTATAAGTGCTTTGTACCAGTAATAAAATACTAATCACAAAGAACTAGTTGGGTAGTTTCTAATTTGGGGGAATGTTGGTATGTTTCAAAACAGAGGAGAAATGTTTTAATTCATGGAGCTGTAGGGCCACCAGTGAAACTTAGTTTCTGTGTTTTCCTTGAATGGCCTAACAAAAAGTCCAGCCCCAGACTAGATTCCTGCAGGGGGGGGAAAAATTCTCACCCCAAATTTATAATTCTAAGAACAACAACTTCTCCTCTTCTTCTATTTCTTCTTTATAAAAGGGAAATTAGTACTTTATGATTTCTACTTCAAATTTTAAAGAAGATTTTTACTTTCATGATTTTAATTACGTGTGTGTGTGTGTGTGTGTGTGTGTGTGTGTGTGTGTGTGCATATGTGCACAAGTTCAAGTTTCCTTGGAGGCCAAAGACTCCAGATCCTGGGAGATGGAGTTAACAGGCAGTTGTAAGCTACCCAGTCACTGCTGGGAGGAGTCTGGGACCTCTGCAAGGGCAGCATGTGTTAAAGACTGAGCCATCTCTCCAGCTTCATGTTTCCACTTTCTAGAAACAAACTGTTATTTGCTTCTGGGTCTGACTGATGATGTCTTCATCTTCACAGCTATTGTATCTTACATCAGCATGACAAAGCCATCTCTTCTTAAACTTCAGTTATAAAAACTTTTCCAACACCTTCCCTCAGGTGAACACTTCTTGATGCTAACAGTGTACACTAGCAGGGCACTGAGGAATCAGTGGGTACAGAGGTTCCCTGCTCAAACCTCATGTCTGAATCCACAGTGGAAGAAGGGAACCAACTTCCAAAGTTGTCCTCTTGAATACACACACACACACACACACACACACACACACACACACACACACACACCCTCTCTAATAAGTATGTTTAAAATGCACTAAAAGAGAGCTTTTAAATCTTTGAGAGAATGCTTTTTAAAAAAAATTTATTGACAATGTCATACATGTATACAATGCATTTTGACCACACACCTCCTCTATTATCCACCCCCTCCCAGCTAACCCATGTCTACTTCACAAGGCCCCTCCTACTTTCTTGACTTTTTAATGTGTGTGACTCACAGAATTCAGTTAGTGTCTTGGTCAGTGTTCTGGGGCTGGGAAGAGATACCATGACCACAGTGGGTTACTTACAGTTTTAGAGGTTAGTTTGTTATTATTGTGGTGGAGAGCATGGTGACACACAGGTAGACGTGTTGCTGGAGAAGTAGCTGAGAGTTCTACATACAGATCTGAAGGCGTAAGAGAGAGTCACTGGGTCTGGCTTGGGCTTTCAAAACCTCAAAGCCCACCCTCAGTGACACACTTCCTCCAACAGGGCCACGCCTCCTATTCTTTGTCATGTAGTGCCACTCCCTGACAACTAAGCATTCAAATATATGAGCCAATGAGGGACATTCTTATTCAAACCACCACAATATTTAGGACTGTTTGTATGAGCATGGGTGGGTGTTATTTACTGGAGTATGGGTAACTAATCAGTGAAATATCAACTCTCCTCAGTACCCATTAACTTGCTAGTGTCTCCTCAGAAAGGGGTAGGCCCTCCCAAGACCCTCTAAAACTTGCCTCTATTACACACAGGAATGTGTGTGATTTCTTTGTGTGGATGCACATCTGTCTCTGTCTCTGTGTGTCTGCCTCTCTCTCCCTCCTTCCTTCCTTTCCTTCCTTTTTTCTTCCTTTCCCTCACTTTCCTTCTCTTTTTTTTTCTCCCTCCCTATTTTCCCTCCTCCTATTCTCTGTCCATTTGGCCATCAGGCCAGGAAGCATCTCTAGAAAGGCAAAATTTCTAAGACTGGAAATATAACTGAGTTAGGTAATTGCTTAGAATGCAGGAAACGCTAGGTTTGGTCCTCAGAACTGTATAAATTGGGTGACTGGGTGTGGTGAGGCATGCCTGTAGGAGGTAGAAATAGAAGGATCAGAAGATCAGAACTTCAAGGTCATCCATCATCCTCTGCTAAGGCTGGAATCCTACAGGACTACTGCCATATCTGTGGTTGGTCCTTAACCAAGAAATCCCTTGAGGTCCTTGACTGTATTAAACTGCTTATTGTATTCATTAATAATTTAGAAATTATGTCAAGCACAGTGGTGCACACCTTTGACCTCAGCACTCTAGAGGCAGAGGCAGGAGGATCCCTATAGTTCAAGGTCCACCTCTTCTACATAGGAAGTCCCAGGCAACCAGGGATAACATGGTGAAAGTCTGTCTCAAATCAAGGAAAAAAAAGAACATAAAAACAAGGCTGGAGAGATGGTTCAGCAGGTAAGAGTTCATACCACTCTTACAAAGGACTAAAGTTTGGTTCTCAACACCCACAACTGCCTGTAACTCTAGCTCCTGGTATAGATGTGTTTCTGAAGCTTCTAGACTCCATGGGTACCTGCACTTATGTGCACATGCCCACACACGGATACACACATACATATAATTAAAAATAATAAAAATAAACATCAAAAAGTAAAGATTTTTGAAATCTTCCCAGCTCCAGGATATTCCATTAAGCCCTGGAGTTCTGGGTCAACTTGAGCAATACAGTAAGACCTCATCTCATATACAATGCCATACTCTAGAAAAGGATCCTGAGTCTGGTATGGACAGCAAAACTCAAATGACAATGACAGCTGTTAAATTCTAGCAATGACAATGGGACAGAGATCGCTGTCAAGAAATACAGCAGTGATGACAATCACTGAAATAACTACATTTATGTAGTACATAGAAGAACACACCAACTATTCTTTTATATGAAAGACTTCATTTTCTTTATCTTCAGGGCTACCCTGGTATTCCCATGAAGAAGGAAGTCTGGAGTCTAGACTGGTTAAATGTCTTTTTTTTGAGACAGGATTTCTCTTTAGATTTTAAGGGATATAACTGGTATCATCAAATTTTAGGGTACTGAAGTAGAAGAATTGCCTAATTATTTTTTAACTCAAGGTTAGAAACTTCTTTCTTTGGTTAGTTTTAGAATATGCTAATTAGTATTAGTTTAATGTTGTCTTTAACCTTTAATGCTGTGTGACTTCTATGTGGCACATTTTACAGTTTTCTGTAACACTGTATATTATCTCATAAATCCCTGGGAACATAAAGTATTCCTGTAAGACTACTTAGTCTACAGGGTGAGTGCTTCCTTACAGCCATGGTTGCTAACATTCTTAACTTTTGTTTTCCAGTTTTATGAGACTGTGAAGATAATCATTCGTGATCAGAGGAGTTCTCTTGCTTCAGCTGTCTTGGGACTAGTGTCCATTGTCTACATGGGCCTGGCATCATATATGACCTTTCCTGCAATCTGTATCCCATTCTGCTTGTGGATGATGTCTGACTAGCTTCCAATCCCCATGTGAATGTGTATGAAGTTTGTGTGGGACTATGTTTATATTTATAGAACACAAAACATTAGAAGCTTGTTGAGAAAATGTGGCACTCAACACTGTGTTCTAGATAAACAAAAGTGATTAAGAATCATACACAGTGCTTACCATGTAAGCCGAACCCTTCCATGTCCTCTCAGGCAGTTCTGCTGCAGAGCACCATGAGCCCTTGGAAGCACAGCAGCCTGTCAGGACTTAGCAGCCCCAGAAAAGCAGCCCCTGAGGTGACATTCACAGGAGAATATTTGGGTTATTCTTTTCCTCCTGCAATCATTCTGCTGTTAGCAACTGAGATCACTAACTTTATTATAACTGTATTCTGCTGTATTCTGAATAACTGGTATTAAAGGGAACATTTTCCCTCATTTAGATGAAAATGTTTGATAATTAGCCAAAAAGAAACCATGTCTCACATTCTGCCGTTCTTCATGTAATAATATAATTTCAAATCAGTTGAGAATATTATTTTCATGTTCTGAGATCAGTGTTGACAGAACTTACTGAAAGTAACTGGCTAAAAAGCACAGAAATGTTTTCTTCTGCAGAAACAGTGACAGTAGCTATTATATTCACTTTTGAATAGTCTGATACTGTGTTTTTCTTTATTTTTTCATATGCCTGTGTGACTACTTTAAAAAGGTAAATGGATATAGGATTGAAGTAATTCCAGTATTTGGTGTACATATATACTAAATAAATACACCAATGGTGTACATACTAAATAAATACACAAAATCTGCACACACATAGACTGATAGGTAAACTGTATTTCTGGTTACTTTATTATACTAGTGTGATTATTAATGAGGATCTACAAAGGTGAACACAAAATCAAGTCCAGTGTTTTTTCCTCTGCCCTTAAACCTGTATATATGTCACTGGTTAGTTAGTTGTTTTTTTTTTTTTTTTTTTTAAGCTAAATTTACTAATGTCCTTTTTTTAAAAACCTGATTTGTTTTACTGTCAGTGTAAGTATAAGTACTGTAAGTGTAGTTTATGAGCTTATTAGAGGTGTATCACAGCAGTCAGTATATATAGCCTATATAGGTAGAGCCAAAGGAAATTAATCTGACAAAATTAACAATGCCAAGCATGGAAGGTGATCTCACTGAATCCACTGGATCAGAGCAGTGTTAAAAACATGCCTTCAAGACTTTGGTAAATTCACTAAAAATGACACCACCGGTTGGAGCTGCATTTCAGGTTTTGGAACTGTTTTATCAGAGGTGGTACATGCCTAAATATCTGCATGTAAAAGGCTGAAGCAGCAGATGGAGAGCTCCAGGCCTGTATGGGCTGGAGGACAACACTTGTCTTTTAAATGTCAAGAGTTACAAAACAGGCACCGAAGAGATGACTCAGCACTTAAGAGCTATTGCTGCTCTTGCAGAGGACCAGGGTTCAGTTGCCAGCAACCCCTGGTGGCTCACAATCTGTAACTCTAAGGCCTGAAGATACAGCACCCTCTTCTGGCCTCCATGAGCATAGCACACACATGGTAAGCACACACATAGGCGAAGCACCCACACACATAAATTAAAAATATAGCTTAAAAAAAGGAATCACAAAATAACCAAGCATGGTGGCACATGTCTTTAATCCCAATGCTTGAGATATGGAGGAAGGAAGATTGGAGCTCAAGATCAGCCTGCTACACAGGGGGGTTTAAGACTTGCTTGCATCACACAGTGGGGCTCAAAACCAGCCTGCACTACATAGGGAGTTCTGGGCCAATCCAGGCTACATGAGACCCAATCTTGAAACAACAAAGGAATCAAAAATGGTGATTCTTATGGTGGAAAGGAGGAATTGTTTTAGTCAGTGACCCACCTGGAACAAGACTGAAGAGTAGAACATAGTTTAACTGAGGCTTTATTACCCTGAGTTTTCCAACAACAAATTCAGTTGGCATATAATGATTAAACTTTGTTTAATATCCAGATTACTTACAAGTTTTATATTACTAAAACATTAAATGGCAAAATCAAAGAATACAGGTGTTCTATGGACCTGTTCCAACACTTAAATTACCTTAAGCATCTGTGCATGCTGACAGCCATTGTGTTAGAGCCATTTCCCCTCATCTGGGAGTACTTAAGTGAACTCCTTATGAATACTTTTTTCAAATAGTATTGTAGAAAAGACTATTTGACATTAAATCTGTGTTCCTAGGCAGTGGTTCCTCTTTACATACCACCTAAGTTCTCTTGGAGCTGGGATTAACCTAAGTAATCTTGCCTCTCTTCATATCATTAGACCACGACATTCATCATTCATTGGAGGCTCACTTTGTGCTAAGCATTCAAGTGCTGCAATTTCATGTTCTATTTTATTATTTTTTTCTTTTTTTGAGACAGGGTCTTCGTAGACCAGATTTGCCTCCATTCACTTATAGAGCGCTTCGGGTCTCTGCTTCCCAAGTGCTGGGATTAAAGGTGTGCTCCCCAACTCCTGGCCTAATACACTTTTTAGCCAGCTATAAAAGCCTGTATATAGTGTGGTGGGAATATAGAGAAGAGCAAATAATTCTGCCTCAAGAGTCAGGCATTTACTTGAAGAAGGCAATAACAAGCAGGAAGCTGAAAGACTGTGAGGTTATTTTGTTGTTACCTTGGCAAGAGCGGGAAGGAGGGAAGAAAGGTTCTATTTGGTAAATGTTCCTCAGCAGGGGAACTGCTGAACTTGTAGGTAAGAGGGTATCTCTTTTATTGCTTCAGTTTGATTAGTTAGCTAACAAGGTAGAAAAATGTCAGGGAAGAAATCTTGAGCCAATCATTTCTTTCCTAACTCAAGGCAGGCAGGTAAAGAATTTCTCTAGACTTCATCAGTCAAGTCTCATCATTATGATCCAAGTTCCTCATATCATAATATTTCTATTCTATCTTATACAGTGATAGCCGAGTCATAGCTGATGAGCTTTTTCACTTCTTGTTTTTTTCTTTGCACAGATGAAGGCCAAATGGACTTACTGGATTTAAGATGAGTTAATGCAAGTGTCAGGGAGTAGGCTGTGTAAGGAATGAAAAGATATGAGACATGGGCTAAAATACATGGCCCAACAGTCATAGCTGCCCTGGAGTTTCAGTGATTGGTATCTGCACAGAGCTAACTGAAGGCACACAGAGAGAAGGGACTAATTTTAGCTGCTAAAACGAAAATCAGACAGCAGGTACTGAGACTTGAAGAACAAGACAGATTTTGGACAGGACATTGCACACATGGATGGGAACAGCATGGGGAATGCATGGAAACAGCCTACAACATGCACCATGCACAGCTGTGAGGTATTCTATGTCAGGTGAATGCACGTGCTAGGGGCTAGCAGAGCAAGGGTACTGACTAGGCATGTGGAAAGCAATGCTGAGATAGTATAAATCTTGTGTAGACCAAGAAGTTTGGACTTTATGAATGGGCAGTGGAGAACTGGAGTATAGAAAGGTCATTTCCAGGAATAAAGAAGAAGGTGAGGGTGGGATAAGGAGACCTGAGAGGTTTAGCTAAGGTCTTTTGTTCTGTCAAATAAGGGCCTAGAGCAGAGGTTCTTAACCTTCCTAATGCTGTGACTCTTTAATACAGATCCTCAAGTTGTGGTGACCATAAAATTATATTCGTTGTTACTTTACCACTGTAATTTTGCTACTGTTATAAATTGTACTGAAAATATCTGATATGCACGATATCTGATATGTGACCCCTGTGAAAGAGTTGCTTGACCCCCCAAAGGGTTGTGACCCACAGGCTGAGAACCACTGGTCTAGATGGTGAGATGGCTCTGTGAGGAAGTGTACCTTTTGTAAAACCTGAGGACCTGAGTTCAAATAAGGGTCTGTAATTGCAAGGCTAGAAAGTAAATGTGTCAAAAAAGTGCCAAACAACTTGAGCCACACCCTTAGACTTGGCTAATAAAAACTCTTGATCGAGTGTTAGGGTTATCATGTGTCCTTGCTTTTCCTGAGAAAGAACTTATTCCTGCAAAATAAATTAACTTGACTACTGTGTATATATTGGACACTCCTGATATTTGCTCTGCTAGGCATGCTCCTTTTTAATGACAAGCAAGGACGTATGGATAGGTTGTTTTAGTTTTTGTCAGAACCTACATCTTACTTTCCCATTTTCTATTTCATATTGTTCATGTCCAAGACCAGAATCTGCTCTCCAGGAACATGTAATTACTATAATGGCGAAGTCTTTGTTATAGATAAGAAGCATATGGGCAGAGTCTTCATTTATATGATTTAGCTGGGGTTTTTAGTTAAACTAATTTTACATTGATATACAAGTATTTTGAATAAAATCAATTCTACATATATCATTTTCTTGTCTTTCAATTTTAAATACCTAAGAGTAGACAGCAAATATTTTTGAACTCAGTAGCCTCAAGAATAAGCTAATTTATCATTTATTGAATGTAGCTTCATGTAGTCGAAATAAAGTTTATGTGGATCTGCCTGTAGACTGATATCTTTGTTACCCACATTTTTATGCCTACTTTAATTATGAGGGCCTAAACAGCAAATTCTTCATCCTCCTGACAAAATTAACAACAACTTATTGGAGCTATGCAACCAGATTTTTAATGCTACCAAAGTAACCTGCAGCTGTACTCTGTTGGTGAGTGAGATCAGAATGGGATCTGAAGTGTGTGTGTGTGTGTGTGTGTTTGTGTGTGTGTGTGTGTGTGTGTGTGTGTGTGTGTGTGTGTGTGTGTGTGGTGTTGGCAAATGCCAGTCTTAAAACACACTTACAGTCAAGGTTACAATTAGAATCTTAGTCCTATTGCTTTTGGGTCTGATGAGAAAGAATGGCATGAAAACAAGTTTTAAAACACTAACTTTTTTTTTCTGCCTCCTGAGTGCCAGAGAGGGAGGATATTAAAGAATATAGTTACTCAGAGTACTGATGAGGTGGCCTATCTGAATGTCTGCCCTGCTCTATTATGTGCTATCTTTGAGGACAGCAGGCTTACAGGCTAGAAGTCTCTCTTCATCGGTCTACAAACTCTGTCAGAGTCATCCACACCCCACATCGAACTTCATTATAACCTCATATTTATACACTACATGACACACTCCAGTAGTAACACAGCTACCAAGGAGGTAGTGGCCATGTTCCTAGAAAATATCCACATTCCCAGAAAGACATTACCCCTCCCTCCTTTATTAGTCTACATTTTTCCTCTCCTCTCACCCTATGTCTATAATCTTCCAACCCCCATGGCAGAGAAGTTGACTCCAAGTTTATTTCTCAGTTCTCATTTTCTTGAAGAATAAAACTGTCCTTTACTGCTCAGTTGCTGGTGGTATTATTTGTTCCACAATTCTGAAAGGGGGAAAGAGGGTCCTGTTTGAGGTCAATATGGGTAACAATATTGTTAGGTATCTAGTTAAAATTTGGAAGGCTAGGAACTGCAGAGATGTCTCAGCAGTCAAGAGTACCTGTTGGTCTTGCTGAGGACCTGGATTCTATTCCCAACATCTACACAGAAACTCACAGCTGCTGACATTTCCAGTTCCAGGAGATGCAACATCTTCTTCTGACCTCCTTTGGCACCAGGCATGCAGGTGGTGCACATCACACATGCAGACACTCACACACATAAAAACTTAAAATAAATCTTAAGAAAATAAAAATTAGAAGTCCTGAAAGTCACTGAGAATTGACCTCTTCCTCATAAAGAGTTTTTGACCCCAACTTCTGGTGTCTCTGGTAGCATATTAATTTCAAGAAAAGTGAAAGTACTACAAGTACCTTCTGACAGGATTTGAAACACCATCTAAAAGAAAGAAATGTGGATGCAGCAAGGCTTTGTTGAAGCACCAAGGGAAGTCTACTTTCTCCTAGTAAAACATGGCTATTTTATAGACTTTTTTCTTTAATTAAAAAAATCTACTCTTGTTATATGCTTCATTTTAAAAGTTTGGGATCTAAGTTATATCTCTGGCCCCGATAAAGAACTGTATAATGCCTACCTACACATGCAGGTCTATTGATGGTCTGTGGCTACCGTCCACCCTCAATCTGTGAGAGCGTTCCTTTGCAATGGCTACTTTGGTCACTGCCTACACTCATCTTTTTGCTCTATAGTTAACATTATCTATCTTCTCTACTGTGCTCTATGTCTCATCTGAATCCATTCAACAAGGAACACAAGGATAGAAGTCCAAGGGGAAGCCAGAAGGAGATTTCTATAACACTACCAATATTGAGGTCAAAAGATCTCCCTTTCTAGGCCATTCTATGCACAGGGCACAGTAAGCATAAAGTCACAAAGCCATGTGAGAGCACTTAACACAGTGGAGTCCAAACAAACAGAGTAATTTTGTGTGTGTGTGTGTGTGTGTGTGTTTAAGTTGTAGTTTAAGAGATGTTCCCTGTCAGAATGGCTATGATCAATAAGTGACAGCTCATGCTGGCAAGGATGTGGAACAAGGTAAACCCTGTACATTTCTGGTAGAAGTGCAGACTTGTACAGCCACTATAGAAATCAGTAGGAGGATAGGAATCTATCTACCTCAAGATCCAGCCATACCATATATCCAAAGGATGCTTCATCCTGTCACAGAGACACTTGCTCAACGATATTCATTGTTGCTTTATTTACAATAGCCTGAAATTGGAAACAGACTAGATGTCCCTCAACAAAAGAATGGATAAGAAAAGGTAGTACATTTATACATTAGAGTATTATTCTGCTGCCAAAAAGAATGAAATCATGAAATTTACAGGTAAATTGATGGAACTAGAAAAGAAAATATCCTGGGTGATGTATTCCAGATCCAGAAGGACAAATACAGTATATATTCACTTTTATGTGGATATTAGCTGTTAAGTCAATGACAACCAAGCTACAATTCATAGAACCACAAAGAGAAATGGAAACACGAATATAGCCACAAACTATCTTGCCTGCAAGATATGCGAGTGCAATGGTGGCATCAAGCTTGTGAGAGTAACCAACCAGTATCTGATTTCATTTAAGGTCCACTCCACAAGATGGTACCCATACCCAAGACTGCTTAGGTGATCAAGAAACTGAAACTAGATAGCCCAGTGACCTATGGTAAAATCAACTACTACTGTGGTTAAAAAAAAGTAGCAATAAAATGACTCTTAATGATATTCTGCTATACTTATACGTCAGCGCCTTCCTCAGCCATCATCAGAGAAGCTTCCTCCTGTAGAAGATGGGAACAAATACAGAGATCCATAGCTAGTGAAAGACCTTGGAAGACTCAACCCTAAATGGGATGTCTCAATCAAATACTTCCCCTCAAGGCTCAGAGAACCCTGTGGAAGTGAAGGCAGAATGAGTTTAAGAGCCAGAGGAGACGGAGCACACCAAGAGAACAAGGCCCTCTAAACCAACTTGATCAAAGCTCATATGACTCACAGAGACTGAGGCAGCATGCACAGGGCCTGGAAAGGTCTGTACCAGGTACTATGTGTATATAAATTATGGTGTCCAGTTTCATGTTTTTATGGGATTCCTGGGTATGTGAATGAGTGGGTCTGGGTTACCTCACTCAGGAGGATTTTTTCTAGATCCATCCATTTGCCTGCAAACCTCATGATGTCATTGTTTTTCTCTGCTGAGTAGTATTCCATTGTGTATATGTACCACAGTTTATTTATCCATGGGTCTCTGATTCCTGTGCCTTCTCTAGGGCTCATTTCCTTCTGTTGGTTTGTTTCATCCAATTCTGATGTCTTTGTTTTTGTTTTATCTTATCACATTTTATTTTATTATTTTTTAGAAGGCTATTTGCTTTCTAATGAGAAACAGGAAGGATGCAGATGGGAAGGGAGGTGGGGAGGAACTGGGAAGGGAAAATCATAATCAAACTATACCATGTGAGGAAAAAAATCTATTTTCAATAAAAGGAAAAAAGAAAGAGAGAAAGAAGAAAAAAGAGAAGAGAAGGAAGTGCCCATCCTTTCCCAAGGAACTGACTATTTTGGGAAAAACTCTGATGCAATGATATTATAAGCAAGAGGCATAGTCACAGCGGGCGCTGTCCTAGAGGAGTCTAAAGTCATTTAGAAAGCACTACCTAAACCTGTCCACTGTCTCAGGTGAGTATTAGGAATAAGCAATTTGACTAGGTTGTAAGGAAGAGAAATGCAAGCATTATGGGTAAAAGTTTATTTAAGGATACATGGGGAAGTGAGGTATACAGGAATCAATGCAGGGTATGGTGGTTTGAATGAAAATGACCCCATAGGCCCATATATTTGCATACCTGGTCCTCAATTGATGAACTATTTGGGAAGGATTATAGGGTTTGACCTTGTTGGAGTAAGTGTGTTCATGGTGGAGGAGGTGTGGCTCTGGGGATGGGCTTTGATGTTTAAAAAGCCTAGGCCAGACCTAGTGTCTCTCTCTGCCTGCTGCCTGTAGATCAGGATGTAGCTCTCAGCTACTGCTCCAGCATCATGCCTGCCTATGTGCTGTTATGCTCTCCACCATGATAATAATGGACTGACCCTCTGAAACTATAAGTAAGTCCCCAGCCAAGTGCTTTCTTTTGTAAGAGTTGTCTTCGTCATGGTGTCTCTTCACAGTTACAGAATAATAACTAAGACACAGGGAATGTTTGCTTCTTCCTGTTCAGCTTGCTATTGAACCTGTATTCCAACAGCCACCTCTACACAACACCATTTTATTAATTCTAGGTACTAGTGTCATAATCTTGATCCGCCAAATCACACTACCATGTGCTCCAAGAAGCCATGAACTGTCTATAATGACCTACAATGGATCCTCCTTTGAAGATGGTGTCAACCTTAGTTTAAAATGGGAAGGTAATATCTGCTTGTCATCCTTTAATAGTTTTGAGGATAGATTGGCTGAGACTGAGAAGATATACAGGCCAAAAAGTATTTGTCTTTTATAGGACATATATAATTAAATATTAAATGAAGAGTGTGGAAGACAAATGATGAAGACTGGAAATAAGTTATTGGTATTGGAGATGATGGGGCTACAAGAATGGATGACTTTGATCAGGTAAGGAAGAGGGTCAAGTGTTTCATTCAGAGTCCAAACAGAAAACAGCAACCATTATAGCTATACCTAGGTCACATGTGAACATGTGTGCATTAATGTCCTGTTTTCTCCTTTCCTCTTACTGTCTAATCTTCTCTGAAGGTCTCATGTTGGCTAGTAACTCATAAAAACACTGGCTCAGTTGCCTGAGAATAAGCTTTCTGGAAGAGGCACAAAAATATATTTGAGGGATACTAAGTTATAAGGCAGTACTTGGGAAATGGCTGTATTGTGCATAGGGGCTAATATAAGTTATTTTAGGGGAAATGTGCCTCAGAAGATAAAGGATAAATCTGAATTGGGCTGTCTGTGTCATCTAAAGTCTCACAGTTAGAAACAGAGGAGAACATTAGAAATCGGCACCTTACATTCAAGGCTGAGGATAGAGTCACAAGTTACTATACCAGTGGTGGTCGAGGCTAGGGATGTGACCATCTAAGGGGAGCTTATGGAGATTTTTTTCAAATAGAAGACTGGAAGACTAAGGTCATAAATAAAGGGAAGGAAGAAAGAACGAGAGTCATTTCAGAAGAAGACCGAGGTAAATAGTTCCAGAGGGAAACTGAAGAAAAAGGGTATAGTCTGCTAGAGAAGAAAGAGCATTCATGGCATCAAAATACAGGAGAAACTTACTGGACTTGAAAAATAAGGAGACCAGGATTAATACTGATTAACAAGCACAATTCTAATGCTAGGCATGAGGGTGTTCAGAAGTTGAGGGAGAAAGGTAGATTATGCACTGCGATGGAAGTGGAAAACAACTTTGAACTTCTGGATTAGTTTGGTGGAGGAGGTAAGAAAACAGAAAAATCCAGAAGACTCTGTCGTAGTCACTGTTCTATAGCTGTGAGGAGACATGATGACCAAGACAACTCTTATGAAAGAAAAGCATTTGACTGGGGCCTGGCTTACAGTTTCAGAGGTCTAGTCCATTATCATCACGGCAGGGAGCATGGTGGCATGCAGGCAGGCATGGTGCTGGAGCAGTAGCTCAGAGCTACATCCTGATCTGTAGGCTGAGAGGGAGAGGCACTAGGCCTGGTGCAGGATTTTGAAACCGCAAAGCCCACCCCCAGTGACATGCTTTCTCCAACAAGCCATACCTCCTAATCCTTATAATCCTTTTAAATTGGTGGTTTTCGAACTGTGGATCCCAACCCATTGGGGGTCAAGCTTTCCACAAGAGTTGCCTAAGACCATCAGAAAACACAGATATTTACATTATGATTAATAATAGTGGCAAAATTACAGTTATGAAGTAGCAATGAAAATAATTTTATGGTTGGGGGTCACCACAACATGAGGAACTGTATTAAAGGATCACAATATTAGGAAGGTTAAGAACCACTGTTTAAATAGTGACACTCTCTGGTGTCTAATCATTTAAATGTATGAGCCTATGAGGGCTAGCTATACTTATTCAAACCATCACAGACTTCAAAAATGGAGTACAGTATTGGGTATCATTTTTCACTCTTGTGCAATGTAGAAAAAATATGACCTCTTATATTCTTCAATTAAGAAGTATATACCAGGGGAAAGACAGATGGCTCAGTGGTTAAGAGCATTCATTGTTCTTCCTGAGTTTGATTCCCAGAATCCATGTCAGATAGCTCACAGAGGCCTGTAACTCCAGGTCCAAGGGATCCAACATCCTCTTCTACCCACATATGATATCCACTCATATGGACACACACATGTAAGCAAATAAATTATTAAGGAAAAAAGGATTGGGGCTGGAGATATGGCTCAGCAGTGAAGAACACTTGTTCTTATAAAGAGGACCCAGGCTTGGTTCCCAGCACCTACATGGCAGCTTATAACTGTCCATAACTCCAGTTTCCAGGAATCCAATGTTTTCTTCTTCTGACCTCTGCTGGGACCCAGCACACAAGTGGTGCACAGATATATATGTAGCAAAATACTCAAGCACAAAAAATAATCTAAACAAAGAGAACAAAACAAAAACAAAAGGAGAATGAGGAGGAGGAGGAGGCACAGACGTGGTCATGGTGGTGGTGCTAGTAGTGGCAGCACTTAGGAGGCAGAGGCAGGAGGATCTCCGTGAGTCTAGGATGCATGCACAGTGAGACTGTCTCTAACAATAAATGAATCAGGGGCCGAAGGTGTGGTCCAGCGGTAGAGTCAATACTTAGCATACAGAAATCCCTAGCTTCAATCCTCAGTGTGTACTCATGTGGAAATAATCATGAGTTAATGTTTGTAATTCTTATGAGGGGCAAATGTTCAGTGATAAAAGAACTGATAACTACCAGAGGTTCAGTTGAATTAACAAACATTCTCACTTAACCAGTTTCTTTAAAAAGGATATATTTCCTGAATCCGTTTTTATTGGGTCAGAGGGATTGGGGAATCATGGTGTGAGACTCTGGACTCAAGTTGCCATTTAAACACCTTGAGTTAAGTCTCTTTCATTTCTTCCCTGGCATACAGAAATCAAAATAAAAAAAAAACAAAAACAAAAACAAAAAATAAAAACAATTCTTCTGGAAAATTCTGAGCAATATGATCTTATAAATAGTCATAGTCTCTGCAATTAAATATCCATATTATAAAATTAAAACATTCTTGGAAAACATAATGAAGATCAAAGGAATTCAAGTGATTATTATGTTCTCAAACTGGACAGGTCAATTGTTTCTTATCCCTTTGTTTTACTGTGACCCAAGCTATGTAAATTTTTAAAGCACCCTTATCTGGTGCCTGACTGAATCACCTCTTCTTTGAAGAAGATCGAGTTCATGTTCTTGACAAAATCTCTTTGTGTTGTGTCATACAATAAGTCAAACTGCAAAATTCATGAGATCAACAGCTCTTGCCCAGCAAGTGTGGTTCAGTCTGCAGCTGCTCTAGGGATCTGCTCAGGAGAAAGGGCTGCAGCTCTTTAGTGCTTATGCTGGGCCAGACACCTAATGTGACCAGCTGTCTCACTGCTGGGTGGAAAGCAAAAAGAGAGCAGTTGCTACATGCTCAATCAACACGGAAATGTCTATTTTCTCCAAGCTTCCCCTGACGCCATTCACCGCCCACATCTCTCCACTTTGCCTCTGGTATATCACACAGAACTTGATGACAAAATCTTTTCATATTTCATACAAAAATTCTGGATAGAGATTTATGAAGCCAATAAACTTCATAATAACTATTTCTTTTTTCTTTTCTTTTTAAAAAAATACATTTTGTTTTATTTTTATGTGCATTTGGGTTTTTGCCATGGATATTGGGGTCCTCCGAAACTAAAGTTACACACAGGTAGGAGCTGCCATGTGGGTGCTGGGAATTGAACTCGGGTCCTCTGGAAGAGCAGTCAGTGTTCTTAACCCCTAAGCCACCTCTCCAGCCCCATAATAACTATTTCTGAAAACAAAGGTGTTGTGGAATGTTAATTTTAAGATGTGTTACATTTGCTTATGCTGTGGAACATTTGTTTAATGATGCAAAGATGTGTTGCATTCTTTTATGTTGCATTTGTTTAACTCTGTGGAGCTGTGTTACTGTGCCTATCTAAAATACCTGATGGTCTAATAAAGAGCTAAATGGTCAATAGCTAGGCAGGAGAAAGGATAGCTGGGGCTGGAAAACAGAGCGAATAAATAGAAGGAGAAATCTGGGAGGAAAAAAAAGAAAGAGCAAGAGAACAAGAGGAGGAGGATGCTAGAAGCCAGTCACCCAGCCACACAGCCAGCCAAGGAGTAAGAGTGAAAGTAAGATAAACAGAAGTAAGAAAAGGAAAAAGCCCAGAGGCAAAAGGTAGATTGGATAGAGTTAAGAAAAGCTGGCTAGACATAAGTCAAGCTGAGCACTTATACTTAAGAATAAGCCTCTGTGTGTGATTATTTGGGAGCTGGGTGGCGGGCGCCCAAAAGAGCAAAGAGTTAAAGAGCAAAACCAACTACACAAAGGAATTTAAGGCATAAAACAAGATGGAGAAGAAAATAAAACGTGTGGTTTTAAAAACTGGGATAAAAATTTACTGCACCTCAGAATGTTTGAAGGCCAGGTCCTCTGCTGAGTGATGCTTCACAAGACCATCAAGAATGTCTTCTGTTGACATATGTCCTTGTAGAGAGCAGTCACATCTGTCTACATTGCTACTATTTATTCTGACCACCCACTGTGAAATCATGCAATGTAGGTATCTTTTCTTAAAATTGTGTGTGTGTGTGTGTGTGTGTGTGTGTGTGCTCATGCACACATGTGTGCACCCGTGCCTGTTCTGAGGACAGAATGTAGGACTTGTCCTAGAAATGTACTCAACCACTGACTTATATCCCATCCCCTAACTTGAGACCTTTGGGAAATCGTCCTTTTGCATTTACTTCTCTTCCCCTATAAAGTGTTCTCTTAGTGGGTTTATCTTTCAGTTGTGGTTGCTTCAACAGTTAGTATTCTGTATTTAGAAAGGTCAGAGGACTGTGTCCAGTGCGCTATATCCTCAGTCCAGCATAGAGAAACTACACCTCAGTCTGACTACAACTTAACTTCACTTAAACAGTAAAAATGCTCCAATTGAAAGAACATGGTACGTGGTGGTTTATCTTGATTGGCAGCTTGAGAAGACATGAAATTACCATGGAAACAAATACGTGGGCATGCCTGTGACAAATTATCTAGATTAGGTTAACTGAGGAGTAAGATCTACTCTAAAGGTGGCTATATATCAGGATGGAATAAACAGAGAAAGTGAGCTGGGCACAAGCACTCACCACTCTGGACACATTGGTGACAACCATTTCTTGCTCCTGCTGCTGTACCTTCTTGGCCTTGATGAGCTATATAGCCTTGGTATCTGTAAGGTAAATAAACCCTTCCTTCCTTACATAAGCCACTATTTGGAGGTATTCCGTCACAACAATGAGATAGGTAATTAATACACAGTAATTTAAAAAAAAGTCTCATGTCAGACACACAAGTCCCAATGCAGAAAAGCCAGACAAAAAAAATGAAGGTAATATACTCATCCAACGCTGACTCATTCCACAGTAAAATTTTCCAGTGAGAGTGAAATACATGAAATCCCAGATGAAGAAGTGAAAATAATTATAAGAATGTTCAACAAAATAAAAAAAATCCATTAACTTCGAATTGAAATTTTGGAAATGAAAAGCTCAGTAAGTCGATAAAAAAGCATTAGAAAACCTCACTAATAGATCAAACAGAAGCTACACTATTAGGGATTTAAGACAGGACAGATAAATTAGCAACTGTGAGACAAAAGAGATGAATTAATAAAAATTATAAACAAGACCTTCAAGATACAGGTGCACCATTAAAAGGCAAAGCTTACAAATCATGGGCACAGAAGGAAGAGCCATACAAACTGCAGACAAAGAAAATATACTCAGCAAAATCATAGCCAAAGCTGAGTGTAGTAACATATGCCTTTAGTCATAGTGTTCAGAAGGCTGAGGTAGGTGGATCTCTGTGAATTCAAGACTCGTCTAGCCTACATTATGAATTCCAAGCCAGCCAGAGCTAAATAGAGAGACCTTGTCTCAAAACAAAAGCAAAAGGCAAAAAATCAAAACCAAACCAAAACAACAACAACAAAACAGACAAAATTTTCCTAATCTAGGGTAAGTGATATTCATCAAAACTTAGGAGGCATTAGAATACCAAACAGATAAACCCAGTAAAGAAAGCCCCCAAATCATTTTATATTTAAAACAGCTAAGACAGGTAACAAAGAATACTAAAAGCTACAAAAGAGAAGCACCAAGTCACATATAAAGGTAATCCCATTAGAACAGCATATTTTTCAACAACAAATCCTAAGGCATGGGATGATGTATTGCAAACTTGGAATGACAATAACCGATATCTCAGATTACAATGTGCAGCAAACCTATCCTTCACAATCGAGAGAGAAAGAAAAGCAACCCATGGTAATCACAAACTAAAAGCTTTCAAGACCACTAAGCTAGTACTACAGAAGACACCTGAAGGAATTCTACACACTGAAAAAAAGTTAAGTGCAATGTAAGGTCATAAAAAAGAACAGAGGATGAGCAAATGAGTATTAGAAATGTATCAAACATTACAAAAACAACAAATGTCAGCAATTAATACATACTTCTCAATAATAGTTCTGAGTATTAATGACCTCAATTCTTCAATAAGACAATCTGGCAGACTGGATTAAAAACTAGTCCCCCATCTAATTGTTGTTGTCTGCAAGAAACAAAACTCAAGGAGGGGACTGGACCTGCCTCAACTGAATCTACCAGGCTGAGCTGAATCCCCAGGGGAGACCTTGCCTTGGAGGAGGTGGGAATGGGGAGGGGATTGGGGGAGAAGGCTGGGAGGTGGGAGGAGGGAGGACAGGGGAATCCGTGGCTGATATGTAAAATTAAATTAATTATAAAATAAAAAATAAATAAAAAAGAAACAAAACTCAATGGCAAAGACAAGCAAAATCTTAGGATAAAAATATTTCAAGCAAATGGACTTTGAAAGCAAAGAGACATAGTTATAACAAGTCTTCACAAAGAAGACTTGAAACAAAAATTAGAGATTTCATATTAAGAGTTATGCTGTTTATGGAGTCTCACTGGATTGTCTGGTTTCCCTTTCAGGGCACCCTCCCTGGGGAATCCACTGCTCTAGAACAGTGGTTCTCAACCTTCCTAATGCTGTGTGACCCTTTAATACAGTTCTTCATGTCGTGGTGACCCCAAACATAAAGCTACGTTTTTGCTACTTCATAATTAGTAATAATTTTGCTACTGTTATGAATCATAATGTAAATATTCAATATGCTACTCCGGAGGGATGATGACCCACAGGTTGAGAACCACTGCCCTAGACTCATCTTGACCCTCCTCAGCTCCTAGTCTGTTTCCCAAAAGGCTGTACACAGTCTTTTTTTTCTTTTCTTTTTTCCTTTTTTTCCCTATGGCCTATAAAGCTGGTTTATAATAGTTAAGAGACTATTAAAAAGAAGAGGAAACAATCCACCTGAGACTATAATAATTCCAAAACAGCAAATATCAGCACATCCACATTTATAAAATAAACATTGCTGGATATAAAGGAAAGACTCATTTCAGCACAGCAATGGTGGGTAATTAAATACCCCATTCTTATTCATACAAAAATGTCAATAAGCAGCAGTTAAGTGAAAATATTGGCCAAGTGGACTTAATAGATATCTGAAGAAAATTCCACTCAGCAATGGCAGAATTATGGTTCTTTTCTCAAGCCTATGGAATTTTCTCCAAAATATTTTTTTAGATATAAAGTAAGTCTTAACAAATAGCAAAAAAAAAAAAATTGAAATAGCTTCTTTTACTCTATCTGATCATAGGGTAATAAAATTTGACATCAATAGTTAGTGACACCACAGGAAATATACAGATAATGGAGACTGAACAGTACCCTGAGGATGAATACATCATTGAAAAAAATCAGGAGATAGAGTTAAAATTCCTAGAATAGAATGAACATGAAAACACAACATAGAAAAATCTATGGGATACAAAGAAAATAGTTCCAAAATGGAAGTTACAGGTATAAATGCCTACATTAAAAACCAGTGATATCTCAAATAAATAATTTAATGATATTCTTCAAATTCTTAGAAAGAAAACAAGTGAAATCCACAAATACTTGATGAAAAGTAGGCTAGAAATTAGTCAGATGGGAACAAAAACAAAACAAAGAACTAATAAAACAGTCAGTTCTTATAATAACACTGACAAGCCCTAAGCCAAGAGGAAGAGGGAGAGATTTCAATTGACAACAATGAAATTCAGGTTGTTATTAGGTCATACTTTCAAAGCCTGATACTCAAATAAATTAGACAATCAAAATGGACAGGATAAATTTCTCAACATATACGGCCTCCCAAAATTTAACCAAGAGGATATATATAACTTAAACAGATCTATAATGAGCTATGCAATTGAAGCAAAAAGGGAAAGTCTCATAGCTTAGAGAACCCTGGGCCCTGATGGATTCGCTGCTAACTCACAGACCTTTGAAGAAAAATTACTACCAAGTGTCCTGGAACCACCCACATAATTAAAAGGGAAATAATGCCACTAAACTCACTTTAGGAAGTCAATGTTGTCTTGATGATAAAACTGGATAAGGATACAAAAAAGAAAAACCAAACAAAGTAAACAAAAATAAGGATAAGGATGCAAGAAAATTACAGGTCAATTTCACTAATCAATATGGATATTAACATTCTTAATAAATTTGTAAACTGAATTCAATAACACATTAAAATCATCATTCACCACAAACAAGTTGGCTTCATTCCAGGAATGTAAGCATTGTTTCAATATATAAAGATCAATCAATCCAAGACAGAACACAGACTCAAGGACAGCAATCACAGAGGCATCTTAATTGGATGTAGCAAAGGCTTTTTGATAAAGTTCACCATTCCTTCATGATAAAGTTCTGAAACTAGTACTACAAGAAACAACGCACAATGCATTAAAGGATATATATATATATATATACATATATATATATATATATATATGTATATGACAAACCTATAGTCAACAATACATTAAAAGGGGAAAAAAAATCAAAGAAACTTCTCTAACCATGAACAAGACAAGGGTATTCACCATTTCCACACTTACTCAACACTGTGCTTCAAGTTTTACCTTGAATGAGAAGGAAATAAAAGGACTGAATAAAGACACACCAGAAACGCCCATTTCATAAAGGCTAATGGGTATTACCCCCTGTAGCTCTCTACTGTCCCACAACCTTTGACACTGAGGACCAAGCCCTTCAGTATGCTGATGCTCATGAGAAGTCAAGACAGAGCTTCTATGTAGCATGCATCTTAAAGAGTCTTTATTAATAAAACAAACCCAGAGGCCAGTTATTGGGGTGAACACTGGAAGGACAGAGAGACCGAACAAGCCACAGCTAACCCCACCTGGCCAACTTCTCAGCTGATCTTGTTTCCTCAGACTGGAAGCCTCTGTGTCCTCATATCCGAATGGCTCTCAGCTGAACTGTGCTGCTCAAAACCTAAAAGTTTAACCAACCAAATGCTTAACCAGGCCAAATGCTTCTAGTTTCTGGTCCTCACGCCTTATATACCTTTCTGCTTTCTACCATCACTCCCTGGGATTAAAGGCTTGCTTTCTGGGATTAAAGGCGTGAGTCACCATGCTTGGCTGTGTCCTTGAACAGATGGATTTCTGCCTCTGGAATGCTAGGATTAAAGGCGTGTGCTACTACTGCCTATCCTAAGTATCTAGTGGCTTTTCTGTTCTCTGACCCCAGATAAGTTTATTAGGGTACACAATATTCTGGGGAACACAATACCACCACACTTCTAGTCAGCTGTGAAGGGTGAGGTTCTCAGAGGAAATGCACCTACACATAGAAAATGTGTCAGAATGTAGACTGGAAGATAGTGCTGAATATTTGGGGATGGTCTTGTTGGAAAGCCACATGGTAAAGTTTATTCTTGTGAAGACAGGCCCCTCTCCTTTATCTGGGTCCTCTAGGCATCTCTTAAATGCCAGCCTGCAAGGGTAGCAGAAGTATGAGACAACAAGACAAACCAAGACCATATCCTAAGGACCCTCTGCAGAGTAGTCACCTGGTTGATGCAGACCCTGTACCTTTCCTCAGGCCATGACTATAACATATGCTTGGAAAAGGGGTAACAAGAGACCAAACGCACCCCAAACACCTATAGCTGCAAGTTTGAGATTGTTCACTATACCTTGCATACAGTTGTTTTATTTTTCTCTCTAATAAATTATATATTTTAAGGCATTTAAAGTACTCATTACATACACACACACACACACACACACACACACACACACACACACACACATACACACTCACCGTAAATTTTAAAACACACCAGAATGTCACTTTCTTTCAGTGTTACAATTATTTTTCATGTTTATAAACATGTAGCTAGGAAAGATCTTTTTCACTTATAATTCTCTAGAGACATACATTCAAACATGTACTTATACAAATAGTTGTGAGGCACCATATGGGTGCTGGGAATCAAACTAGGTCTTTGCCAAGAGCAGAAAGTACTCTTTATTCATGATATTCATATTTTATTTGATATATCAAAGTTACCTTTTCATAAAGTTTTAGGGGTTAGTTATAAATATTGTTGCATCTGAAGCAACCACAAAAATTTCCTATTACAAATAAACTTAAGTAAATAGAATAAAGTTGAATAAAAAGTACAGATAACAATTGTGAAAAATGTAATATCCACAATAAATACAAAACAGACCCAAACTTCAGAAAAGTAGGAAGAAATGAAAACCTTTGGGGTTTAGAGAATTATCTCAGAGTTAAAACAATTTTCTCTCAAGTTCAAGGCTCTGAATTTGAGCCTATGTATCACAAACAAACACAGCTTAAACATTATCCACAGAAGCATGCCTAGTGAAGACTAGATCCATTTCTCAAGGAACAAAATGAGGCTCCTGCCACATCCTGTTACTGCTAGTATACAAAACGTAAGTAATTTTAAAACACTGGTTTCCGTCTTCCTAACAGCTTACTATTTAAAAAAGCATGTTGAAAGCATTTGGTATTTTCATGTCCACAGATACAATCATGAATTTGATTTCTACTCATTTCATCCTAACAGGTGGAAAGTACTCTCAACTGCTGAGCCATCTTTCCAGCCTAGCACACTACTCTCCTACTACAACAAATTCATATTGAGCATCTAGCTGCGAAGCAGATGTTGGACCTTTGATGACTGTAAAGTAGAAAGTGAGCCACTAGACCTTGGAGGCCAGAGGGACAGGGTAGGCCTATGTGGTCTTTGCCAGGCTTCTGCCAGGACTACTGGTGATAATACGCAGGGAAGTTGTGATCTGGGTTGCACATTTCCACATGAACTCTTTTCCGTATCTCTGCATCTACAACTCATAGTTTCAATTCCTCACTTTAAGAACTGGCTCTGGGTTTAAGGTACAAAAGGTGTTTCCTTTGTCTTCTGAAATTTCCTGTTGTTCAGGTGAGAATCTTACTAAGGAAAAGCCCTGGCTCTCCACAGTCAGAAGTGCCACCCCTTTCCAGGCATCTACTAATGCTCCACATTGCTCAAGCACCCACACCCAGGCAGCTCACAGGGTTCAGGGTGCTTTACCCTTTTCTATCACCACTACCATTTTTTTAAAAAATCTCTTTTGTCTTATTATTTTTTCCTTTTATCAATTGTCATTTATGAATGCAATCAACATGATTATGAACAAAGAAACTCATGCTTATCTGGAAATGATTAGGACTGCCTGCAAACATCAAGTAGCCTAAGACAGGGGTTGGGTGCAATTGCAAGGCTGTGGTAATTGAGGGGAAGGAGAACCTTGTGTGAAAAGTCAGCAGAGGTCAATAAGCAATGTTTCAGGAAACTGCCAGTTTGGGTTCAGTTGAAATCTCAGCACTCTTGGGGGTGGGTGTGACTGAATCCCAACTCAAACGTTAGTCTGCAAAAGCACAGTCTTTTTAGAAGGTTCATCCAACAGTGGCCTGCTGGTTCCATCTAAAATGCCTAGAACATCCACCACTATATTTGGGTTTTCTTCTATGACAGGACCATCTCATATAATAAGGGATATTTTGTCAAAAATTATTTCTACAGCTGTAAGAGTAAAATCTACTGAGATAAGTTTGGGTATTATTTATTCAACCCACTATTTTTTTCTCTGTGTTTCATCATTTGTTTAAATTTTGCTACAATAAGTTTTCATATTTCGTGGTTCTTTTGTTTGGTATTCCCTGGGGGGAATTCTCTCTGATGAAGGGGGAGGATCCTGCTTTGTGTCAGGCTCCCAATTGGCTGGAACCATGGGCAAATGATTTCAGCCTTCACTTTCACCTTTAGAGGTGATGGTGACGTTTCTCATATGTTGTGCTGGTCAGTGGACTTGACATGTAGATGTGCTTCATAGGTTAATCTAGAGATTGTAGGCGACACTGCCTCCCCATATTCTGAGTAGCAGTTTTAGGTTTATAGTTCCTTCTTGTAACTATACATCAGGGTTTTTTCCTGATAATAATTAAAGAGGCTTGTTGTGGTTTGAGTATGAATGAAATGTCGTGTGCTTGCTTGATCCCAGCAGTGCTGTGGTTGGAAGTGAGCCTAGCTGAAGAAAGGAGATTACTGGAGGTGTGCCTCTGAAGACTGTCTTTTGTTCAAGCCCTTCCTCTCTGTCTTTGTTCCCTGTCCCTCTCAGTGAGAAGCCTCTGCAACATGTTCCTGCTATTAACTAATAACTAGTACAACCCAGAAATTCTGTTCTCATCAGAACTTCCTTCAATCTGTAATGTTAACTGAGGTCTTGGCCATGGGTTTGGTACTGATACCTTGATGCTGAGCTACATGCCAAGACCGTGATGTCTGTTTTGCTGCCATAAAAGCAAGACTGTCAATCAAAGGACAATATAGGTAGAACATAAGATGCCTCATTTCTATCACCAGAGAAAGCATGGCTGAAGCACTCACCTTGCCTTAGAGACATCTTGATAATGGCTCAGGGTTCAAAGTGACGGGAACCTCTGGCCAGTCAGCCATTCTGCTGCAGAAGGTATCACACCATCAGGAGAGAGTGGTCCAGTGGGCTGGGAAGATGACTGTACCACCATCATAAAAAAACAAAAACAAAACATAAACTTTTGAAAGGGTGTCATCTTGACTGAAGAGTAATCAGATTAAAGTAGAGCTGCTTCCTGTGCTGGAGTTCTGTACTGGTGATAAAAGTTCTAGAAACACACCAGGAGTTGCCATGTTTTTGGTTCTGTGTCATGACTACCAGATACGGATGGAGGAGTCTCTTGCAACACACCAAGCTTTATATAGAAAATTCACCTTTATGTCTGTCAGGGAGCCAGAGAACAAACATTTACAAGGACTTCCCATTGTTTTCCCTACCTTTTGGGGATTTGTATTTTATAAGACAGCTATGAAACTAACTTCTAAATACCCCAAAGCTTGCATTTCACTGGAGGAAAATATACTTACAAATATTCAAGCTATTCTAACCAACTATTTTGCACATTCCTTCCATTTTAAAAGGATTTTTTTATTATTTGAAAATTACGTATAGGGGTGTTGGCATGTGGGTATGTGCCCACAGAGGCCAGTGGTGCTAGATCCCCTGGACCTGGAGGCCTTGCAGTTGTGAGCCACCTCCCCTGGGTGGTAGGAACTGGGTGTGGGTCCTCCGGAAGAACAGCAAGGGCTCTCAATGCTGAGCTATCAGTCAGCATCACTTCCCTCCGAGCTGCGCCACTTCTCTTCTGTTGTCGCCTTCAGCAAAGGCTATTTCCTGCGTCTGCTTCTTTCTTGTCCAAAGCATCATCTACATTTCACATAGTTCCCCATTTGGATCACCTTCCCCACAAAGCCACTAACAACGTCTAATGTGGAATCTATTCTTGAAGAATTCTAGTGGCAAACAAGGTTTCAGATATCCATTTCTTGGAAATCTAATAGAGGCTATTCCTCTATTTTTGGTTTCAGAAATCACAGTCTTTTATAGCATTCGATGAAAAAGACATCTGCTAATGAATTTTGCTTAATTTCTTTAAGATTTTGACCGAAATGGCATATCTGTAACAGGAGTCTTTTAACACTGTCTTACTAAAGCATGGTTCTATGGCCTCACTCTAGTGCCCTTTAAGAAACTCTTGTTTGCCAGGCGGTGGTGGCGCACGTCTTTAATCCCAGCACTCAGGAGGCAGAGACAGG
>CABHPQ010172744.1:7601-38344 GCA_902168405.1 Peromyscus aztecus | reverse complement strand
CCCAGTGAGTATATGCAAAGACTTGCATAAGATCATGTCAGAAGTATAAGCATGGATCAGGGAAGTTCATTATTCCTACCCTTAGCTGAGGATCTATTGACAATTGATGGCTGCTGAAGGAGGGACAGCCGGTTTTCCTTGAGGATATGGCACCCAAGAGGCTACCCATGCTCCAAGAGGTTCATATGCTCCATGGTTCTATACATGCACTTAGCATTAAGATAAGAATTCAGATGGTGCTTATTTTAACAAAATTAACACATGAATCTGGGAAGGAATAGCAATGGGGTTATGAGGGACTGAAGGAGAGTGAGTGGGAGATGAGTGTGGATTTGATAAATTACATTAAAAATAAAATTTAAATTTGAGAAGTTGAAAATAAAGTGAAAATTAAAACAAAGGGAAACACCAGTCTACATCATAGAGAGTGACTAAAATTTTCAAAATTGACTGTACAGCATTTGGAGAACATGTGGAAGAATTGGAACTGCAACTGCACAATGACAAAAGCACTTTGGGGTCATTGGATAGTTTCACAAAGTTGAGTACACACAACTGTAATATCTGCTTTCAGGTATTTACTTAAGAAAAGTGAAAGCAAAATTTTAGGCAAAGGCTGGTATGTGTAAGTTCATGGTTGCTTCATAGGTAAAATTCAGAAATGGAAAAAATGTAAACTATCAAGAGATGAATGATTAAACACACACACACACACACACACACACACACACACACACACACACAAACACTATGTGGAATACACATGGAATGGAATACTCTCCAACAATAAAATGTAGGGACTACTGATAGACACATCAGAATGAATTTCATATTGTATTAAGAAAATTCATATTTTTTATTCCATTTGATGCAACAATTTAGAGAAGTCAAATATTTTGTCTATCAGTAATTGAAAGTGCATTAGCTATTGCTTGGATAATGGGATTGGGAATGAATATGTCCACAGTTTAGATGCTGATGATGTTTCACATTCCAAATTTTATTCAAGTCCATACTTCAAGGATTTGCAATTTTTCATTATTTATAATTCCAAAATGATACTTGGGAGATGAAATAGAAGTACTAAAAGGTAACATAAAGCTCTCAGCACACATTGATGGTAGACAACCTCTCCCCCATATAAAATAATAACAAAAAACCAAGAACAATTTGTGAGTTCTAGGCCAGCCTGGTCTACAGAGCAAGATCCAGAACAGGCACCAAAACTACACAGAGAAACCCTGTCTCAAACAACAACAACAAAAACAAACAAACAAACAAAGCCAACAACAAAAACCAACCCCCCCAAAAAAAAGCACAAATCAAAAACAAACAACAAAAACCCTAGAACAAATCAGAAACATTATCCATCTGTAGCTGCTGTCCTCTTAACAGGGTTTGCTGCTGCCTAAGCTCCTGTTGAGTTAGTTCTGCAGTGAGGAGGTGTAGTACCTGTTGGGAGTGGTTTTCACTGTGCAGGGGTGGGAGCTGTTGGGACTAATTTTCATTGTAGGAGTGGAGAGGGATTATCCTTTGTCCTAGGAGTGGACTAAAGCACTTTGGAGTCAGTCCTTTGTCTATCTTTCTCCAGTGCTCATTCTCTCTCTCTCTCTCTCTCTCTCTCTCTCTCTCTCTCTCTCTCTCTCATCATAAATTGAAGAATCATGCACCTCTCCCTAGGTGCCACCACTGGCTTCTGACAGTCTCCAGAGCCTTGAGACAAAATAAATCCTTAGGTATTCAGTTACATCAAAAATCAAAATCAGTTACAGAAAATCGAGGAAAACAAGAATCAAACTGGTTATAATAAAAACCTGACTAGCGGTATTATAAAAGAGAAGATGAAAATTTCTTCAAAATAATAGAAGAAAAATGTTCAAAGCAAGAGACACAGTCCTTTAGATTGAAGGTTGCCTAAGATCCAACATGACAATTAAAAATTTACACTAAATACCTACCCTGTGAAACAGTGAAAAGATGGTCCTTGGACCAGAAGCAGTTGTGCTGGGGATGGAATCAGGAATAAAAAGAACACCTGGCTTGACACAGGAAAGACTTGGGTGAGGAATAACTAATATTAAGAATGTTTGAAAAAGCCATATGGATACCTATTTTATAAGCTGCTTGAATATATAGATATATTCATATAGACTAATTCAGTGGGAAGTAACTCTACACAAAGGAAAACCTTAAAGAAGCCATAGACTGCCAATAAAAAGCTCAGTGCCAGGTTTGGGACACCTCCTCTCTATTTCTTGGTCACAGGTGTCTTTTACCAATGTTCTTACTTGCCCACCAGAACTTAATGGTAATATCCTATTGCTGGAGACCCCACACACTTTGGTCACAGGACATGGAGAAATGTACTTGGTAATCACCAGGAAGTTTCCTTTGTGCTGGCCAGCTTTCATAGTAGGTAACTAGAGGAGAAACTGAACCCTATAAACATCAAATAATGACTGGAGTGCATGGAGAGATATGCCCATGACAGCAACAATGACATGAAAGTTATAGCAGTAAACACATCTTATATTAACTATTTTATTCAATATTCAAACACACAACCACTTTCAACAAGAGTCAATACAAACCTGTTACTGTAAGTCTGGCTAAGCACAATTATTATTAAGGAACTCAGAAGACCCACTGATGAACTTACTGTAGTTCTGCTAAATGGACATCATGCCAAACTACCCTCTAAATTTGTATCTCTCTATCTATAAATTAATGCAGCTCAAGACCTCATCAGAGAAGTTTGTGCACTGGATGATGGTTAGTGCAGAAACTCACAACTGGTTGAAATCAAGGAATAAGTGCTGGTGGAGAGTTTATCCCCTCTTGGGACCATGGAAGAAGAGAGGATGGGTAGGTTTCAACAGCTAGGGTTTGGGGAGGACCAAAGTGAAATGAGATCTTGTGGATATGACAGAATCTCTGCACTCTGAAGTTCAGCAGCTGTGGTTCCTCCTACAAGACCTGTCTAAGATAAAACTGGTTATCATTCTAGCGTAGATGAGGAGGAGCTCCTGGCTGGGGAACTATTAACAGTTTATGGCTTCTTGGAGAAGGAGATGGAGTTTTCTCTGATGATGAGCACCTGGTAAGCAAATAACTCTGCAGTGGATGATCACATACCCACAAGTACCTGGGCAGTACGAATTGAGCTGTTTGTGTCCTTTTTTAAAGAGGACACAAAGTTGGGAGCTTTTTGTGGAGATGGAGGTAGATCTGAGAAGAATTAGGGGACATGTGAGGGTGAATATGACCAAGATATGTTGTGACGTTATCAACGAACTAATAAAACATATTTTAAAGAGACCAACCAGCATCACACTTGTTACCAGCCTCCCTGCATGACAAACACAGCAGAAGAGAAGCCTCAACAAGTGAGGGAAATTATCACCCTGAGTCAGTTCTAATCCCTAGTGAACATAAAAGATTCCAGAAGAATTCAGATATAAGAAAAACCTTTGGTCACATAACACCTTTCTGGGACATTAGCTGGGTATGAACTGAGGTGTGATGATGGATAGAGCCTGGATAGAGGAAGACAGGAGCCAAAACATCGTTGAAATAATCTAAAGGTTCAATGAAATGAAGTAATTGAACCCAAGTTTTATATCAGGCCTCCAAACAAGCAATTTTAACTAGTATAGGAAGTCAGCAAGAAGATGGATTCATGAAGAAATTTGGAGAATATTGCAATAGTAAGGTTAGTATCTGAAGTGGTAGATAAGAGTAGCTTCTTGCTTGATATGCTGGTGCATGCCTTTAATCCCAGTACTCAGGGGGCAGAGATAGATGGATATCTGTGAGTTCTAGGCCAGCCTGGTCTACAAAACAAATTCCAGGACAGCCAGAACTGTTATACAGAGAAACTCTGACTTGAAAAACCAAAAATAAATGGAGTAGGTTCTTACTCAAGAAGGTTAGGTCTTTGTGTCTTTCTTCATGGAGAAAAAATAAGATGCACAGTGAGCATCATAGTTCACATCAGTGAAGTTGAGGCCAGTCTCAGCTATGCAGTGAATTCCATACCAGCCTGAGATGAACAAGGATGCTCTCAAATTAATAAGGGAAAAGGGAAAGACAGAGGGAATGAAGGAAAGGAAAGGAGAAAGGGAGAAGAATAACTAAAAACCAGAGACCCCAGGACCAATATTGATGTGTGATGGGAAGCAATTCAGCCTACAGAATTGATAGTCTGTGTAGCTTGAATCAAGTAGAAGAGTGTTAACAAAAAAAAAAATTAACCCATGTAGCTGGAGAGTTTTCTCTCCGGGTCCCACCAAGCCCCGGCAGTCCGACAGCCCACTTATAAAATAAACACACAGACGCTTATATTATTTAAACTGTTTGGTCTAATGACTCAGGCTTCTAGCTATCTAGTTCTTACATTTTAAATTAATCCATTTCTATTAATCTATACCTTGTCACGTGGCTTGTGGCTTACTGGCATCATTACATGCTGCTTGTCATGGCAGCAGCTGGCAGTGTCTCCCTCCGCCTTCCTGTTCTCTCAATTTTTCTCTCTGTTAGTCCCACCTATACTTCCTGCCTGGCTACTGGCCAATCAGTGTTTTATTTATTGACCAATCAGAGCAACACATTTGACATACAGACCATCCCACAACAAACCCATTTGACCTGGACCTTAGTTAGCTCTGTTTTACTTTCATTTGAGGTTAAGACACAAAACCAAAAAAGGTTTAAAGAAACCCAACTAACTGCCTGGCTCTGCATTGAATTATATTTGTATGATTTTGAAATTTCTACGTCGGTAGTTTGTTTTCAACTTTTAGAATTAATTTCCCAGTGAGGTTCTCCAGGATGGAGTCCAGTGAAGTGCAGCTCCTGGATGCTCTCAGCTTGGCTTGTGCCATTGCCTGTGCCAGTCTCAAGGCAGAAGCCTGCAGTGGGTTAAGCAATTCTCTTTTCTCTTCTTGCAGTAATGACTTTTTACACATTTAACAGGATTAGTAAGCCTTTAACTGCACTCACAGAGCACAGTTCAAAAGTGTGAGTGTTCATTGGTTCTTAACTTTCAGCAGAAGTTTGTAAACATAGTGTTAAACATTTACATTTTGTGACTGCAACTGGAGCATAAACATTTTCAAACCTGATAACATAAAATTAAAGATACAGCTAAAGTTAGATTGGGGGCAGAAAAGGAGAAAGAGAAACCCATTTAAGGATGGGAGTTTTAGTGTTTTTATGTTTAAAAAAAAAAGGCCTTTATTTCTACACCATCTTTAGAAGCCAAGACAATGAACCACCCTAGGATCAATGGATGGCTAACGTGTGGCCTATACACACAGTATCATTACTTAGCCAGAAAGAGAGTGATTCCTATCTTTTGCAGCAAAATGGATTTGGAACTGGGGTGTGTTAAATGACATCAGCCAGACATAGAAGAACAAATATCATGTGTTCTCTCTAGACATATAAGAACAAATATGTGTTCTCTCTCATATGTGGAAGCTACAAACATTGATCTCAGAGCAGAAAAGAAGAATAGCGATTACTAGAGAGTAGGAGGGGTGGAAGGAAGCTGGATGGAAAAAGGCGAGCCAACCAGCGTAAGGTTGAGCATCCAGCAGCACAGTAGGCAACTATGCACCACACTAGCCTGTCATGTACTGTAGGAAATACTGCCAGAGAGGAGCAGGGAAGCACTAATATAGAGGAAGAAATGAGGATAACACACTTTGTATACAAGGTAACACTGAACTCTATAAATCATTACATTTTAAATTTGAAAACAAAATGACAGCAAATTAATTAAACATAGGAGGCAAGAGGTCAATACCTAAACCCAGTGTAACAAGACGAAGAGATTTAACTTCTTAGAGATATTTTCTAGTCACCTGGTGATCAGGGCCCTTAATCTGTTTCAGGAAGCACAGGGCCACTAGGCCCACTCTTCTCTCTCATGTCAATATGTGGTTATTTAGTTCTTTATTTTGTTTCTTAAGAGCCTGCCTCAACTGAATGCACCAGGCTCTGCTGAGTCCCCATGGGAGACCTTGCCTTGGAGGAGATGGGAATGGCGGGTGGGTTGTCGGGGAAGGCTCTGGGGTGGGAGGAGGGAGGACAGAGGAATCTGAGGTTGATATGTAAAATGAATAGAAAATAGAAAAAAAATAAACAAATCATTAAAAAAAGAACACTGGAGACTGAAGTCAAGGTCTAGTGCATGCATGCACCCTACTTCTGCCCAGCTGCAGCTGGCTGCATGTTCAGTATTTGTGTTCTCTAATGTGCCGCCTGCTGATTCTGAGTTGAATCTGCTTATCTAAAACCAAGAGGCATGGAGTGAGTCTCTCTAACACTAGAAATGTCTCAATCAATAATGGCTGCTGTGGTGGCATTGTGTTCCCCAAAATATTGTGTACCCTAATAAACTTATCTGGGGTCAGAGAACAGAAAAGCCACTAGATACTTAAGTTAGGCAGTGGTAGCACACGCCTTTAATCCTAGCATTCCAGAGGCAGAAATCCATCTGTTCAAAGATACAGTCAAGCATGGTGACTCACGCCTTTAATCCCAGAAAGCGAGCCTTTAATCCCAGGGAGTGATGGTAGAAGGCAGAAAGGTATATAAGGCGTGAGCACCAGAAACTAGAAGCATTTGGCTGGTTAAGCATTTGGCTGGTTAAGCTTTCAGGCTTCTAGCAGCACAGTTGAGCTGAGAGCCATTCGGATATGAGGACACAGAGGCTTCCAGTCTGAGGAAACAGGACCAGCTAAGGATTGGGCGAGGTGAGGTAGCTGTGGCTTGTTCTGGTTCTCTGACCTTCCAGCATTCACCCCAATAACTGGCCACAGGTTTGATTTTATTAATAAGACTCTATAAGATTCCTGCTACAGGCTGCTAGTTTAGTCCACCTAGTACAAGTCCCTACTCTAGAACTGTGGAGGCTTTTAAAGAGCCAGTCTCCTCTGAAGTGTATCCCCTTTACCAGGAGTAGTGATAAGCTCCAGACTTTACCAAGTAAGAAATTCTAAGCAAGAACTGTGAAGCAGCCACATGTGAATGTAGGCTCTGTCAGTAGTGGATGGAGGAGTGAATAGTCTGGGTGGAGGCTCCCTGCGGGCCACTGGACCCTTTGGTAAGCAAAACAGATACTTCTAAGAAGCAGTTATTGGTCTTTTAAGTTTGTCACCAGGACTGGCCCAGTGACCTACGTGAGAAATGTTCCCACAGAGGTGTTCTCACCACAGATAACAACTTAGTTTAAGACATGACTAAGTCATGACTCCAAAGAAGACTTGAAATACAAGACTAGTTTACATATTGGAGCAAGGGGTGAAAATGGTCCTTGTATCATTTCTGACTTTGTTACAAGTTGCTGTGCATGGATGTAGAGCAGCTGCTCAGCAGCATCTGGCTAAGAGCATCATGAGAACCTCAGGGTCCCCAGGAGGGAAAAACCTCAGAGTCCCCAAGAGGGAGACAGGGCTCCCAGTAACCTCTGTCTGCATGGAAGTGCCCATAATCTGAATTAATTAATTCATTCATTCACTCATTTGTTCATTCCATGATACTATCTCACTTTCATGCTAGAAGAGAGGCAATGGAAATGGCCTTATGGTGCTGAAAAACTCAAAGGGTGGCTATCCAGAGATGGGGAGATTGTTCCCTGGCTTTTGACGTGAAAATGTGTGTTTCTTCAAACACTAATTTGAAGACTAGAGTAGGTTACTCTTTGTGTGGCTATTTGTTCTTTAAAGTTCAAATTTTAAACTAAATTGTGATTTTTTTTCAGTACTAGTGACTGAACTTAGATCCTCACATAAAAATCACACAAATTATGCTTTTCTTTTCTTTTCTTTTCTTTTTTTTTCAAGAAACAGTTCAACTGTTCTCTTGGGTAGTCAGTTTGGGGCTTTAAATTCTTTTTATTTTCATATAACCCAAGTGCACATGTGCAATTAAACAAGGTTGGATTAAAATAACCACACTATTCAACAAGAGAGTGTTAAGGAAGAGAAAAAAATCAGTCTTCACATTTGTCAGTTAGTCCTTTTTTAATAAATTTGAATTCATTCAACAAGTTTCATATTGTATCTGTCACTCAATTTTGCTGTTTTTTTTTTTTCACGTCAAATAATACCAAAAAATTACACCAATGTGCTTAAGCAAAACCGGGTTTAAGTTTATCTTTACAATGAAATGAAATCGACGTGGCTCTCAATCAGGACAGCAACCGCCTATTCCTACTAGAACAATCCTGTACTTACCTTGAACACATCTACTGACTTGGGAAGTAGAAAAATGAGTCATGAATGACATGTTTGTGGGTCATCCCTAGGAGAGGTATGGAGCGTGAGCCACTCTGGGAGGTCACTGTTACAAGGTGAGGGGATTTAGTCATTCAGGAAAACATGGCACCTTTCAATGCAGTAGAAGAGGTAATCAGTCCAAGGCACACTCGCCAGTGTCCTGGGAAATTTTCTCCACTAGGGCGGTTCTTTGCCCCAAGAGTCAACGTTACACTGAAGGAAAGTTCACACTGACATGAAAGCCAGCATTCGTTCTAAGAGTAACAAAATAGTTTACCAGTGGTTCAGTTGGCTTATAGAAAATGGCCAAAAATATGAACTCATTTTCAGGTGGAGGGCTAAAATATGAATTTTAGTAGGTTTATGCTTTTAAGTAAGGAGGTTCAAAATTGGACACATCTTTTCAGAATGTGTTCACATGGGGCACACACCTACAACTGCAAGGTGCCCGTCTCCTCTGAGATCATCTCATTGGCAAAATTGTCAACTCCATATTTCAAAAGAAGAGAAGTGTTTTTGGTGGGAACAACTGAAGATGTCCCCATGTTGGCATCAAAACACTCAATTCTGCAGATGGACATGCCACTTAAAGCCTAATGGGAATATTATTATGATCTACTTTCTAGTTCATCTGAGATTCAGGGGCACTGAGTGGGCCATGACATTGACATCACAACCCCTCAACAGTCCTGGGTTGGTGAGAAGGAGTGACTTTTGTTTTAAAGATAGTTCCACTCTGGTCAGTCTTTCTCTGCTGGGATTGATGGAGGAGGGCTCTTGAGATGTCACAGACATATCGGACAACGACTAATAAAGGGCTGTCATGAAGGCGTCAACACCATGAGCCCACTGCGAAGCATTTCATTTTGGAAAGACAGTACTACTGAGAAAATTAATGGTTTATTGAGTTGATGAGAAATTAAGTTTTCTGTTCTTAAGAGCTCTAGGCATGGGTAACAGCCACCTCCCATAAGAGGTCCTGGTGGAATTCCTTCATGCACTCACTCACTGGCTCAAACGGCTACTGTAAAGTGACGAGAGGTTACTTTCCTAGAACAGGGATCAGATCCCACTCTTCTGCTAGAACAGCCAGAGTTCTCCTCTCAACACTTCTCACAGCTTTAAAAAATAGAGAAGCCATAAAATAATTTATTAGGAGAAAAGTATTTTTCTTCTGAAATGGAGTAAAGCAAACACATACCCAAGGATCTTAAAAAGATTTTTTTTTTACAGAACACATGTATGTATTTATATGTGTGTGTATGTGTGTGTGTGTGTGTGTGTGTGTGTGTAATTACAAATGCTACTTAGAGTCTAGCTACTATGGTAACTTCATTGCAGTGTCTATAAAGTTGTGGATCCCAGTCTTGGTGCCAAATGCATATAAAAAGCTCAAAAGCTATTATGACTACACCATGCAAATTTATATCCAGAGATTCCCAGGGAGTGCACTGCTGCTCTTCTCAGCCCTGTGGAGTCTCTGCCTCTGATATGTGGGTATCTCAACTATGCATCAAAAAAGTTTTGAGTCACTTTTCTCCCAGAAAAAAAAGTCACAGTTCTTAGTATGATAAATTATCAGTTGCTGACTCCTGCCACACTGTTTGCATTTTGGGCTCCCTCTTCTACATGTGGCACTCACATTGTGAGTTATAGGATACACAGAGAGATGCCTGAAGTATTGAAAGGGATAAGGTCTTTGCAAACATTTGTTTTTCTTTAACATGTTACAATGATAAGGCCACTTACAGGAATTTTTTTTTTCCGAATCTGTTTAACTTGTTGCCTCCTCCCACTGTTACCCATGAAAAAGAAAATTTCCAGAGAAAAGCCAAAGGCCAAAATTCACAGGCTCATCTCCAGACAGAAAATAAAGCCAAAGAACAGTAACTGGAAGGAAACTTCGTAGACAAGAAGGGAGGAGGCAAAGGGCATAAAATTCAGTAACTGTCCCTACCGTGAGATCTTGTGGATGAAGCTTTTATCTAATGTTGGGTTTTCAACAGTCAGACTCCCACATATTAAAGATCGCTATAGCCACCAAGTAATCAAGTAGCGTCAGTCCGTGGTGGCAGTCCACACCACATGCATCCTGGGGAGGGAGGCGGTGCTGCCTGCGTGGTAAACAATGGTGCCAGATTTGAGGGTGACGCATGTGTGGGGCTTGGGGTTATTAATTTAGCAGTTAGTTCTTTACTGCACATTTTGCTTTTTATCCTGTCTTCCAAATGCTTCGCTGTGACACCTGTTTACACAACTGCAGTCGGTTTATGGATGCCTGTGATAGAAATAGTTTACAAAAAATATATCATCTTTGTTTTTCTTTAGAAAGAGCTCATCTAAATAGTAAGTTAAGGTTGCGTCTATGAAACCGGTGCACCTTGTCTTATTTCTACGAGCTTTAAAAAGTCCAAATACTGATGAGGCTGTGGATCAGAAGGAACCAAAAGAGACTGTGTTTGTGTCAGGTTGTCCTCCTTGCCTCAGGAACGGTCATGGGGTGTTGAGTGATTGTGGTGTGTACTGGTCGTGTTCCTGCAGAGTCCTAGTCAGTCTAGGAGGAGTTGGGTGTGCTTATGAGACATGTCAGTATGGAAATAAAGGCTGTGAAGATGTTTCTTAAGTTTCCAAAAGTGAACAGTAGAAACATTTTAGATTCCATCTTAATTTCTAGATAACAGAAAGTAGTTACATCACAGAATGAAAAATATGACGTTGCATGCTGCCATGATAGCAAGCAGAAGAAACAAAATCTTGGTAATATACATATGTATGCATATTATGCAAATATATTTATATTAACATACAATGTTATAAGAATGATAACATAACTGCAAGGGGGAATCACTCTAGATGGTTTTACCTTAGAGTAACAAAGAACCTGAGACGTCTATGCTTCCAGTTAAATAGCGGACCTAGAAATCTGGACAAGATGTAGAGCACATTTTTAGTGATTGAATTTCATTATCAAAATGTGCCATTGTGTTCCCACAAGACAGTTAAGCTGGACCCACTTAATGTTAACAGAAATCCCCCACATGTATGGGGCCGTGGAATACTTACAATGGGACACCGATTACTCCCAGTGAGTTTTCAAGAGATGGACATTCAGACATGAGCATGGGAGCTACCTACCAGTAAGAACCAGGTAAGAGTGCTGCCAGACTCACCTCGTGTGCTCACCCACTACAGAGAAGCATACCTGATGAAACAAGCCCATCACATAGAAGCCAACAAGCCTTGGCTGCAAACTGAAAGAGAGGATATGAGGTGTACAACTACCACTGTGGGAGTTCCCCAAGATTAACTAAGAATTCCTTTCTGGCTTTTAAGAGAAAATATCTAACTTATGATAATAAAAGACACACTTTGGGATGACTGTGTTTCACGCCCTCATTCTTGAGGCATAATATTTAGATACTTGTCCCTTTCAATTAAAAAAGAAAAAAAGCTATGACTTTCTTTAATATGCATCCTGTGTTAAATTGTCCATAGTTGCAAAATGTATGGTATGTATGCGTATTTGTTTTACATACACAGATACTCACACCTGCGTATATAAACACATACACATACATCCTCATATACACGTGTATTTTATATATATGCTGAGAAAGTTCACATATATATATACAATTGTGTGTGTGTGTGTATGTGTGTATGTGTGTGTGTACTGGTATAAAAACTTGACAGGCAGGGTAATATTTCACTCAGTGTTAAATGAAGTCTTTGAAAAATCAAGTACAGTCACTCAGTTAACATAGTACAGCCAGTAAACTAAGTTGAAAAGAGAAAAGGTGAATGGAAACACGATCCGGGACCATCTGTCTATGGCATTCACATCGGTTAGATCAGGGATTTTGATTTTGAGCTGCGAAGACCTCCTCCGTAGGTGGGTCTTCTTGTGCGGGATGCTTCTGTCTCCCATGTACCGCCCATGCCCTTCCCTGGGCATGCTCTGTTTCCTATACTGGATTCCTGAGTTGTCAAAGGATATTGCTGAATTCCTGGTGTCACCAACGCTGCCTGCAACCTCATTCATTTCATTGTGAACCTCCAGCGATGTTAATAGGATATTCCCATGAGCATCCACCTAATTGGGAAAAAAAATGTACACTCTTAGGAGCTGGCATGCCATTAATCTACTTTTTATATGCAAGCCCAGGGCAGAGTGATGTCACAGAATCATGCAAAATAGTTTATGAGAATGTGTCCATCTGTCAACCCTTTGCATCATTTTATAGGAAAAAGACCATTTGGAATTTTAACTGCAGCTTAGAGACCATATTTCCCTTATTTGAAAGTTCTTACGGAGGACATTAGAGAAAGGGAGCTTTACCAAATTGATATTTCGTGTTATAGATCAGAGTCCCTACTGAAGAGAAAACTGAAGTGCAAACCCCTTCCAGGATTTTACCTCTGTGCAAGTATCTGTTCATAATTGTGCAGTGAGTGGAAATGGTGGCGCTCTCCCTTCCTTGGCTGCACTTCAGCAGGTACCATATAGTCTAGATATGGCAATGTCATAATACTTGTGTCACTCAGTCTCTCTTCCCGGTCCTTGAAGCATCAGCTAGCACAGTCACGGATCACGCACATAGCTTTCCTAGGAGTGCATTGTTAGGATTACTCCATTTTCTTACCATGCTCTGTTGTTAACCTCTCACTGTACCACTAATAACTTAAACTTTGTCTTAGACATGAACCTCTCATTTTACCACTGATACCTTAAACTTTATCTTAGCCATGGACCTCTTACTGTATCACTGATACCTTAAGCGTGTCTTAGGAATGACAGAGTACATGTAACATTTGGTAACAGCTGTGGTTTCAAGTAGATACAGGGGTATTCTTAGGAAGTTAGCTTGCTCTCTTTTGAATGCTGGCATTGGACCCAGGTCCAACATCTGCTAAGTATACTCTTTCCCTCAGCACATGCCAGCCTGCTAGTCCTGTTTCTGATTACTTAAACTGCCAGATCACTGTGGAGAAGCACAGGGACAGTCCTGATGCTCCTGGTGATTGCTGTGGTAGACATAGATGTGGGGCTCTGCCTAATTGTGGCCCTGGCAGAAATCTTCTTTTGCAAGCACCACATTTAAAACAGCAAATCTCTTTCCACAGTGAAGTCTAACTTTAAAATAATAAATTTTAATTCTTTGCTAAATACAGCTTTAGACCTTCTGTGACAAGGCCAGGGGTTTGTGTGTGTTTTAGGTTGCCACTGAATTTTCAGCAGCCTCTCTGTGGATGAGGGACTATGCACCTTGGGGAATCTGTGGCTTGGGGTCCCTGGTGGAGTTCATTCTGGGATCAGACTGTAGCTGTTATGGCCTGCTTCCCTGAGCACTCATTCCTGCATGCTCTACATCCTCTCATCTCTGTCCCTCCTTTTCCGTGGAGCACTGTATCCCTTTTCCTTTCTTTGTCCCTGGCTAGCCTACCCTTTCTTTTAGTACTAGATTCATAGTGGGTGGATTTTTCCATGAACCGCTAGTGGTTCTGTAGAATGACTTATTGATATGTTCATTTGAGTCTTCCCAGCTTATAGAAGGCATCCCTTTCTCTCATTAAACATGCTAAGCTAAATGAGAGGGTGGTAAGGTGGGCAGAGAGTACTCCTGACTCTTCCCCGAGAAGAGATAGGGAGCCATATAAAGCACTGGGAAGGTTAAAGCCCACAGAGTCACAGCTACCAACTGCAAAGCAGCCAAGGCTCATTAAGGCTGCAATACTAGAGGCCACTTGGGCTCTTGCCACTGAGCTGATCACACTCCTGTTTGAGAATACCTCTCAAGGTAACTTAACTGTGCCCTAGCTAGATCAATTCTCATTTGCCAGAGCTTGCAAGCAGGTTACAAGGGGATTTTGTAGATGCAATTAAGGGTAGAGCCCTCAAGATAGTTTATCTTAAATTGCTGGATGGATGCAATATCATCACATATTCTTTCCTAAGCATAGCAGAGAACTTTTCTATCTAGAAGCAGAAGGACAAGTCAGCAGACGAATACCCAGCCTAAGGAGGACTCAACTTGCCTTTGGTGGGAGGTCCGGCAGGAACAGGTTCATTATGAGGGAACAGGACAGCCCATAGGAGCAAAGATTGACCCCTGATGATGACAGTCGGGCAGTCCAGCCCCCTGCTGATTGTGCATTCTTATCTCAGCCACTTTGGTTTTAGCCTGTGAGATAGGGGCTGCCCCACCCGAACTCTACTCTCCTAGTACTTTTGATCTAAGAGATGTGTGATAAACATGAGTGCTGCTTTACCCTGTTAAGTTTATGGTAATCTGCCATAGCAACCCTCAATAATGCTAATAGGATGAGGGGAAATATGAGACATGCATTTGCCTACCATGAGAAGTAACACACACACACAGAGAGAGAGAGAGAGAGAGAGAGAGAGAGAGAGAGAGAGAGAGAGAGAGAGAGAGAGGGAATTTTTAGGTCAAAGTATGCAACACATCACAAGCAAAGACCCAAAGTAAAGCCTCTGTGTAAGGTCAACTAGCTGAATAAACTAAAGTTCTTAAGATAATGGAGCCACCCATGCTATGCCTCTTGGTGGGTGGAGTTCTTACTGCTTTTCCTCTGCCATTATCATCTTCCCACCATCTAATTAATCATAATAATAGAGGACACTTGGTGATGAATGGGAAGGTAAATAAGCCTGGGCCAGTAAGGTTTTCTGTAATATTATGCTTAGGAACTCCAACCCTATGCTTTTAGAATAGAGTGCAAAAAGCAATTTCTAGAAAGACAAAAGAAATGATGTTTCTGAAGTCAAGTGTATGCTTGCAGGATCAAGAATAAGAGCTGGATCTGAGAGGTGACAAGGGAGTCTAATACACAGGTTTCCATGACCAATAGCACCCTGAGAAGAAATGCTAACAGAGCAGACAGATGTCCCCTGCCTGCTCCTGGACAGATCCCAGAGTCGCTCTTTGGTCTCTAGGTGGCTAGTGTGCCTGCAGCAGCAGAAGCTTGGTTCTGGATCTGAGCAGTTCTGATTTGTGGTGGGTTTGTTGTCCATTTTTCAAAGCAGGGTCTCAGCATAGCCTAGGCTAACCAAGAACTCGCTGTGGAGCACAGGATGGCCTCAAACTCATGGCAGTCTTCTTACCTCAGTCTCCTATGTGCTTGAATTACAGGTGTGGGCCACTAAGCTCGCCTTTTTTCTTGGAAGTTTTAATGGAGGAGGAGGGGAGAGACAGTTCTTCTCTCTACGCCATCCAGACTTGATGAATCTGGGATGCACTTAGAGTTAATGGTGCTTATATCTTAATCTTACAGGACTGAGAAAGTTGGGATTGGGTAGAACTTTGTATTGTCTCTCAGTTTTTTATTTTCCCCAATCTTCCCTTAGAATGATTGATAATAAAATCCTTTCAATGACAAAGGCTGTTTGCTGTCTTCAGAACCAGGCAGACTGTTCCAGTGATTTTTTCAGACTGAGTTGTAAATGGTTCCAGCAGGCTGAGACAGCTGAAGCCACAAATGAATTATGGAATGGCTAAGACAGAAGGAGACAATGAAGGGCTGGCCCCTTACTCCCACTGGCAGCAGGGCAGTAGGAAAATCTTGGCCACGCCCACTCTCTGGTGAGGTAGAAGGAGCCCATGAAAAGATGGCTGAGCTGGTCTTTGCATACAGCATAGTTAAAAGCAAGTGTGCAGGTCAGAGCCTGTCTCAGTAGTGTTTGCTTCCCTCTGGCATAGCCCAGGGTGCTTTATGGCATAAAGGATTTGAGCAGGTCAGTGAAGGAAGGATGCTCACAAGGCATCTTGATTTAGAGAGGGCTGGGAAGGGACTCAGCCAGGTAGATCCTGCCATTTAGTTTATTTCATTACTCCATTTGACTGTGGTGAAGATGGCCATTGTTCTACCCAGTATCTGGCTTTAAATCATGAATTCACCATGTACTTAAATTAAGTGGGGTCTACATTAAATTAGTTTAATTTAATTCTTTTTCTATGTTCAACATTTTAAAATGTTACATGGTAAGCTGAAATCTAAAAACTACTTTGTCCCCGAGGTTTAGTCAGAGAGCGTCCCAAAGAGGGAGACACTGGCTTTTTAAAGTACTAATGTAGAACTTACTCTTTTCCATTGTAACAAATCATTTGTTACATTATTTAGCATTTCAGAAAGCTTAACAATTTCCCTCCAAGGTAGAAAAGAACACAGAAAACATTAGTAGCTATAGAAAAACATTCCCCATTCCCATCCTGTTTTTAAAGAGGAAAATAGAGATAAATGGCTTGCGAGCCACCCAGTACCTCACTGGAGATATACAAGAGGAGTCTGCATTATTTGGGGGTTATTCACGAAACATGTTAAGTGCACACCTGCTTCCCACCACGGTCATGCATGGGCCATGCTATGCACCATGAAGATGAAAGCAACACTGGCTGCTCTTTCAGAGGACCTGGGTTCAATTCCCAGCACCTGGATGGCAGCTCACAATTGTCTGTACCTTCAGTTCCAGGGGATCTGAAACCCTGACACCAATGTAAATTAAATAAAATTTTAAAAAAAGAATTTAAACACATTTCCAGTTATCAAACATGATATGAAAAAGTTCCTTTTCTATCAGAATCTAAGGAAAACAAATGAACAATACTGTGGTGGGGTGGCTCCTACAAGTCCAGTAGGAGCAGAACCACAGTGATAAATACACCTGACATGAGCGTCTGCCACAATGGAGTCAGGCTCTGTGTGTTTTAGAAGAAGCAAGAAACTAGGTGCAGCCTGGTAGGGGAAATAATTTAAGTGATCTGCCATTTCACATGGAAGTTGAGAGAACAGCAACAAAAACAGTGGTTTGGGGGCATGGAGTGACTGAAGCAAGATGCAAACACCGCTACAGAAGAAATAAGGAAGATTCTGTGGAGAGGAACATCTGATTTGAGTGTTGAAGGAAGAGAAGATGTCAGAAGAGGTGGATGAACAGAATAAAGGAAAAGCAGAGGTGGTATATGTGGCAATTAAGAAACCATACAGGGAGACTAAACATGGAAGAGACAAGGTTGGTGTTTTGCCATACAGTGACAGATCTGTGAGTCAGTGTCCTGTTTTCCCTAGATTCCCGTGGCCACCATCGTGCATTTGGGAAATGATCTAATGAAGGTGGGAATCTGTTTCTTTGAACTTTAGTGAAGGAAGCCTACTCTTCCTTAGAAACTTGTTAGCAGTTTGCAAATTAAAGAATAAAACTTGATGGATTGGTGAAGTTCTCTTGGCTCCTCTGAATGTTGAGGACAAGCTTGTAGCTATTTTAGGATTCTCCTGAGACAGGTCTCAAGAATCAATATAATTTTACACAACTCTATTTCAGAGAGGTTGAAGCCCTGCAATGGAAACACTATCACAAGTAATTCTTATTCTGGTGTGTAAAAGAATGCAAAAAGATATTGAATTATATTTCAGTTTAATATAGCTTGGCTGCTTTACTTATGAAGTTATTACATGGGTTCCATTTAAACATGAACCAGTGTACAGAAAATTGCTGGATTTTTTTGTCTGAAATGTTTAAAGGGTATTAAAATTTATTAACTTTTAGAAATCTCATTTTTTAAATCAGTGTTCCTAAAAGAGAGGATGACCTCTTCCTCTTGTCCTTACCTCTAGAATTTAGGTCTCAAAATAGAAATAAGTGACTATGGGAGATCTAAGTCTGAAGTGCTTTTTTCAGAATGACAGGTGGCTTGTAATGTTTAAGTTGTTTCCTGAATTCTTGTTATTTTGAAGGGTCCAGCTCACACTGACTATAATTAGAGTCGATGATTTCAATGTGGGTTTTTCTTCTGCTCTGAACCTGGACAGGTGCAGCTCTCCAAAATTAAACCATCTCAGCCGGAAAATATCACAGCGGAGTTTTTCTTTTCTAGACTGTGTCACTGGATTGACACCCAGTCAATTCTTTACTTACCTTCCAGATTCCAGTTAAGGGAAAATTTCTAGTTTTAGGAGAACAAGACAAGATTTGCCATTTGTGGGTGGCACAAGCTCTTCCTCCTTAGAAAGGATAATATTGAGTCTGTGAATTTGATTTCTTGACAAGAATTAGAGCTCTGCTTAGCATACACGGGGCATAGGTTCAATTGCCAGCAACCCTCCTCCCCAATCTCTCTCTCTCTCTCTCTCTCTCTCTCTCTCTCTCTCTCTCACACACACACACACACACACACACACACACACACACACACACACACACACACACACACACACACACACACACACACACACACGGGTGTTTTGTGTCATGACATTAAAATACCATGCCAGCTGGTTAACACCCCAGATATCACAAGATTTGCAGATGTCGTGTGTGCATTATGACTAAAGGCTTGCTCTCGGGTGTAGAGGCAAGTCTGGAACAAACACGAAGTATGCATAGATGAATTAAAGTTAAGAGGCTTGTACCAAAGGGAGAAGCTAAAAGAACACAGAAATATTTGGAACATTTATGTGTAACCAGTGGGTACATGACAAACCTACTTATAGTTTTACTGCAGGGTCAATGGTGGTCCTCCAGCAGTTGCTGGCAGCTGATGGCCTGCAAAGCCTCCAGGGCACTCTGCCCATGACATAGCCATGCAGAACAGAACGGAAGGCTGTTTGCTCAGGAAAGACAATAAGAAGCAGGTTCCCTGCAGTAAATTGACAGTTTCCCTGTCAGGGAAAACTGCAGGCTGTGGCTCGCCACGCTGATAACCAGGGCCAAGTGCAACCACTGAACACGAAGAGGGGCCTGTTTGGGTGGACTGTGGCACTGCTGCCTCTTATTCCATGTCTTTTCTGTCTGGTATGAAGTCTGTGGCTCTTACTCATACTCACCCTACATCCTTTCTCATACTCTTTCATACTTTCTCTTTCATACTTTCTCATACTCACCCTACATCCCTTTATACAAACTTTTGGGGAAGTCTATTTCTACTTAAAAAATTATCACTAAACTATTAAGTGAGGGGGGAATAATTTTTAATGCTGAACTGTAAAAGCATCAAATAGATGTCCAAAATGAGAACACCTGATGTTTATATGCTGGCTTCAAAATGAAGAACAGACTGAGAATCACGTATTTTGAAAAAATATGAATATGTAAAGGCTTCACTGCAACTGCTCAGAAAAGAGAAACAAGATTTAAGGGAAAAAAACTGAAAATGGCCTCATGAGTCAATTTAGAATTTCCTCTGCCTCTGATTTATATTCTTTCTAATCCTGATAATTTTATTTGTGAATGTAGTTTTTTTTTCTTTAAATTTCGTACTTCACATTTAAAAAGATGTTTCTGAACAATGATGGCTTGATGGCATTAAACAGTCTCAGTTAGAAAAAAGGAAAGGAAGCTGCAATTGTTAAATACAGAAGGAAATGGGAAAGAACACTGCTCATGGATGAATTTGTACATGTGCTTGGCCATAGAGACAACATGGTATGATTAATTCTAGTTTCCTTGGAAACACCAAGGCCAAGACATATTGTGTATTCCTAGTACAGTCTGATCTCCATAGAAACATAACAGTCTGGAACAGAGGAGATTTTTAAGTAAGATAGTGAAGATTATTTTGTGTGTGGAAAACCTAGTTCTATTTAGGGAGCAGCTTCATTTATGTTTTACAGATGGGAAGGGGCCATTTCCATTCACTGACAGGACTCCATCCATTCATACACATTTGCCATCCTGTGTCAGGCAGCATTAGGGATCCATGCTGTCACAGGGGCACAGGAGAAAAGGAAACCTCCAAGGGCTTGAAAAAGAAGTAGATTTAAAAAGATGAACTAAACAGCACAACCAAAAGAAAGGAATGAAGGAGTAAGTCCAGTTTTTAACCTGGTAGAAATACATTCTTGAGGATTTGAGGAGATGAAAGACGTAAAATGATACATTTAAAAAATTGAAAATATAACATTTCATTAAAATCTCATTATAATAATATAATGCTTTTATGAGTGAATGTATCCAATTCCTGGTCCCTTTGTGACGGGCAGGTGAGCACTCCCGAGCTGGGCTCTGGTTCTCTGATGGAGTTGGAAGCTGTGCTATGCAGAGACCAGAGCCAGCAGCTCTGCAGACCTCCTGAGCCTAAGCTGCCTGGGGCCTTCATGCTTAATGCTCTCCTCATGTGACGGCCACCAGCAAAAAGGATGGTCCAGTGAGGTGACCGCCTATCACACTGCCCACCATCAGGGTAAGCTGGATGAGTGAACTGGTAATCTTACAACTAAGGGGATATTGAGCTCTTTTGGAAAATGACTTTTTTCCATGTCAGGCAAGAGCCGTACACTCCAGAGTATTGGTTATTCCTGATCCTGTTCTTTTTAAAGGAAGGTGGGAAGAGAAGTCGGGCCTCTCCAGCACCGGCTCCAATGTTGGTTTGTTAGGAGCCCTAGGGGCTTGCCCTAAGAATGTTTCACAGCATGGTGGGCAAGGCCACCTGCCCAGCTCCCCAAGGATGACCTGGGAGTTTAGGTACTGCAGGGCTGGAGTGCCCAGGCCATGGAGAGCCTACCCGGTTGCTTTCGCTCTTGGAGCGGTCATTCTTGGCTTTGGCTGTCTTCTCTGCAAGCTTCTTCTGTCTTTGGGGACCTCTTCCAAAGAAAATGTAGTTGACAAAGGCGTACTCCAGAAGGGCCAGGAATACAAAGACGAAGCAGCCCATCAGGTACATGTCGATGGCTTTGACGTAGGGGATTTTGGGCAGAGTCTCCCGAAGGTGAGTGTTGATGGTTGTCATGGTGAGCACGGTGGTGATCCCTAAGAAACAAACACAGTATGAATACTTTGTCCCAGATTCTAGTCTCCATCCCACTGCAATGCATTCTAAGACACTGGACTTAATGTCACTGGAACAAGCTATGCGTCTTGTGGCAACACATCACACTTGGGAGCAGTAAGCCTGCACAGGCCTCACCCAGCACTCCTCAAGCCCAGTGAAGGGCATCTGGAGAGAGTGGAAGGCAAGATGTCTGGGCCATCTGGAAGAATGCTCTCCCTTGAGTTTTAGAACAAATGCAGGTAGTCCCAGAAAGTAACATAAGAACTGAGTGCCTGGCTACAATACACCAGGAAGCTGACAGTGGCTTGTGGCTGCAGGGACTGGGCCACTAGGGAAACTGAGAGTGGCTGCCTCTCCTATTCCACGGCTTTCTGGAAGCAGAAGCTGAGGAGCTGTTATTGATTGGGGGAAACCCAATTCTAAGCTCAAAGAGGGAAGACCGACAGAGCCAAACCCAGAGGGCAGATATACTCTGGAACCATTTCCCTCAAGTAGTAAAGAGTGCCCACAAGCTGGGTGGGAAGGTTAGTTTGGAGGGAAGTGTGAGAATTCTAGTCCTATCTGCAGTCTCATTTTCTGACACCAAGAAGTTCCTCTGTAAGCATTCTGCTGACTTCTTTCCGAAGTTCTGCATAGAGGATTCGTGTCTGCATACGGCAGTTGGTTGTAGTCCCTGAGACCAAAGAAGCAGCGGATTTTGTAACCTCCCCTCCCACAGCAGGAAACATAGATCCTCCTATACAGCGGTTACAAATTAAGTGAGCCGAGGCCAGAGTGATCAGAGGACATGCTAAGTAGAGACATGTCTAGGTCTTGTTGAGCACAGGGAAGTTGTGCTTGGGTGGGTAACTAACCTCCAAGTGCTACAGAAAGAATAAGCTTGGAACCTGCTATGTGGCAAAAGGAAGATGCCTGAAGGCCCAGCTCTAAAGGCCAGCCTTTTCCATTAATGTAGCCAACACACCTGAGTGTGGGCTAAACACTTGCTCTCCATTCTCATGTAAGCATCTGCTCCCCTAAGAAGGTCTCAAAGGGAAGAGACTGGCAGTGACTTTTTTCATTTTCACTAACACACACACACACACACACACACACACACACACACACACACACACGCACGCCCGTCAATGGTAAAGTTTCTGGGGTAGAGCCAGGACTGTAGGGGAGGGTTTATGTTTATTGTCTTGGTTTGCAGCCCTCTGGATGCCCATCTGCTCACAGAAGCACGTTTGTTCACCCTGTGTTTCCCAGAGCTGGTCTGGGGCTGTAGATCTCAGCCTTCCATAAGGGAAAAGCAGTAGAGAAGCAAGGTAAGGCTTCTTCAGCACCCTCCCCTGACCCTGACCCTAGGAGACTGCTAACAGCACAGAACAACGAGGAGCCAAGAAACTATTTTTATGCATAATTGCAAACCACAGTTGCTTGTGAAATGTTTGGAAATCTCAGATGTCAGAATATTTTAAGACTCCCTTTAACATTACATTCATGTGCACCTGGGGACTTTTAAAAATTTGAATGTGGCAATGGGATAATTACAGTTTACAAATAAATGTGGAAACACCATGCAAAAGCTACAAGATTAGACATCCTCACCATTCTTCAAAAAATTTGCCATGTTCACCACTACTGTTTTTCCCACTCCTAAGAGGCGATCACCAGCATCTATTTGCTTAGCAATGATGAAAGCATTTCCCCCATGGTGGCCTACCACGGGGTGAATGGCATCATAGGGCTGTGCATATGAGTGGAAAAGATGACATAACAATTCAAGAAGTCAAATGGTAGGGCAAGGTATTATAACTGTCTTTTGAAAACTAACAGGATCCCCCAAAAAACTACATAATCCCCTCTGAGGATGGTGCCGCCAATGCTAGGTTCTTACCTGGACATCTCCCATTGGCCCTAGGATCATAGCTGTCTGTAACCCTCTGGGAGTCAGGTTCACTAGACTTCTGTAAATACCCATTCTGTTACATACCTGGTACCTGCCTCTTAAGCCTGTAACACATCCAGTGACTTTAAAAACCTGCAGACAACCTCTGCCAGTTGCACAGAAAACTAAGATTTCAAAAAACCTTACCCTTTAGGAATACATAACCATTTGAATCTAGAATTCTTAGCCCTTGGATATTGGATTCTTTCCAGAGTGCTATTTTATAAACAGGACGACTTCGAGAACTCTGGTATGGAAAAAGTCTACCCCAGAAGACACTTGTGCAAGTTACATAGCTGTAGATCCAGCACAAGTGTTCACAGATGCACGTTGTCATGGAAAATAAAATGGCAGAAGCTAGCAAACAGCAGAAGGTGAGAGGGAGAACTGGAGCCCTGGGCTACACCTTTGTGTTAGGCACATTACCAGCAAATGTGTTGCTAGTTCTTTCCCTGCAGTTTTTGAAAGCTCCTTTGTTAGTTCCATCTTCAGAAGCTATATTGAACCCAGAGAAAGACTGGTCTAGGCATGGCTCATCACCTCTTCCACTGATGTATTTATGGGATGATTTTGTCCATAAAGTTTCATAATAATTAGCTGAGCAGAGAATAGTGCTCCTGAAAATATAAGCTTTCCTTTAATAAGCAAATCCTAAAAATAGTGGCAGAACCTAGAAGATATATTTCATATCAATTAATAATCCCATTATTAAATAACCAATGGGCAGCAAACTTCACTGAGATTCTTGGGAATTACTCATAATTAGTTGCTTATTTCAATGCTCATTACATTGTGTAATTTCAATTATGTGCTATAATATTTGATGATTTTTCCCCATGACTTGAAAGAGAAGAAAGCTCAAATTAATCAAATCTTTCTGTCTGTGGAATCATTTTGACCAGGAAATATTAATCCTTACTTTAAAATCAAGTGTCAAAAATAGTTTTATGATGCAGATAGTCTGAAAACATATTTTCCCTTTCATGGGCATGCAAATTCACATTTGAGTCTTATAATTAAATTAACACACCAAGGGACTCATGCATGAAATTACTGTTTCAAGATAAAATGTGTCTATGTGGGTGAAGCTGGTGTCACGATGTGCAGAAATTGTAGTTGCACTCTGGCCTTTAAATTCCCTTAATACTGTAATGATGTGGTCACTTTACATTTTAGATGGGACTTCACATTAGCACATACCAAGGGCAACTCGAGCAGCAGATGCATCATAATTGATCCAGAAGGACACCCAGGAGAGGATTGTGATCAGTATTGAGGGCATATACGTCTGAAGAATGAAGTAACCAATGTTTCTCTTCAACCGAAAACTCAAGGAGAGTCGAGGATAGGCACCTACAGTAAACACAAGGGCACAGTGAAGAGCCATGGCAGTCTGCTCCCCCTTTCCAAAGGTCACCAGCATGCACCTGCAAACCTCAGGAACTGGAATACCACCCACTACCATGCAGCTTGGAATGATGTCTATAGAGGACTGGAGCAAGGAGTGTATATCAGGTGGCAAGATAATGAACAATGAGGGCATTGTTCACAGGCCAAATGCTCAGCTGAGAGCTGTTTCTGGGGAGGTTTTAGGAGTGGAGTACATGGAATAACAACAAATGTGCTGTTTCACTTTTTTATCCTTTGAAGAGAAAGTAACTTTGGTACAAGACTGCAAAACTAGGCAAAATGACTGTCATACTGTCTGCCCATCCAGAGGACTGGAGCTACAGGAGAAAGGATATTTAGTAACACATAGAGCTGGAGGGGTGGGAAGCAAATGCAGTCCCAGAGAGAGCTGTGGTGCACACTAGGGTGCCCTGCTGGCTACAGCAATAGCAGGAAGAGAACCTTAGAGAAGCACTTTTTACATGCAAATTCCAGTGATCATCCTGGGATTTATATCCTGGGCTCTAATCACTACTGCCACCAGGGATGCAAAAGCAAAGCCTTATAATGTCACATTCATATGGCATTTGTTCACCCTGTTTTGTAGTTTTTCTCAGAATAAGGCAAGTGTAACCTGTGCTTTCTCCTTCATTTCAATAACACATCACCAACTGCAACTGTTACAATTGTCTCAGCTCCCAATCCTTGGGATAGGAATGAGGCTGGCAAAAGCAAAAGCCCAAAGGGACTTTCTAACCACTTTCTACTTCTTAATTCCTCCCCCAATCTGTTGAGGGACAGGGGTCTCTCTTCCCTAGGTGGTCTAACTAGAGCTTCTTAGACTTTCCCACATTACCTTTTCTTATCGGAGAAGTGTTTGCATGCTTTCAAGTATTCAGGTGTATAGTCAATGTTGACTTATCATAAATCACTAAGAAGTTCAGTTTAAAAGAAAACTCTGATATGTGTAATTTTACTATTTATTGAAGGAAAAAGCATGTTTGCATGCCAGTGAGATGAACACACTTGTTTTTGTTACATAAGGGACTGAATTATGGCTGAATATTGATGCTGCAAGGTGAAGAGCATCTTGGATGGTTTCAGAGTTAAGCAATGCCTTATCCTCAGTGCTCCAAATGGCACTTCACATAAATAGGTACAAATCAGAAGTGTGTTTAAGGCCATCTCAGAAAGTTAGGAATTCCATTCTAAACTCAAACCCAAACTCGATGATTTTTTTTTAATGAAACTCAAGCAGCCATTTTAAAACCCAAACATTCAAACACAATATAATCCAAAGATATATTAGCTTGACATATACATCTGAGGAAAAATGCTATGACAATATGAAAATCTTTTGTTTTGCATAATTAAATCATTATGTTTCTAAACACTAGAAAACTTAGTATGTGCAATCAAAACACTGACGTTCCTAGCATGCACAGTCCTGAATCTGAGCCCAAGTGTTCTAGGCAACATTCGGTTGGCATTGTGTGCTATGACAGCATACACAGTGCAAAGTCATGTGTGTGTGCAGAACCAAGGCTGCAGTGAAGCTGTGGAATGCAACACATCTGAACACTGCAACAAACAAACAAACAACCAACAACACAGATTCATTACACCTTCTTTGACCTTGAGTTAATCTTGGTCATTGAATATTTAAGCATCTTTTACTGTTGAAAACCTCATTTTCAAAGGCTGTGGCTTACTTCAGGTGACCTTGACTTTCCTATGCTTTTGCTTCAAGACTGGAAGGTTTTCCCTTGCCACACCCTGTACATGCGTTTTCCACACTTTGCTCCATGCTCCTGTATGTTTGTCCTTGTATGCATGTCTTCTGCAGCAGGATCACTCACTCCTATGTCTATTATTTTATGGGAGGACGTCTCGTGTTAGCCCCTGACTGCCTACTTTACTGTTACCCACACTTCCAGCCTGAATTATATAAAAGGAAAAATAGACCATTTACTAGGCTCAGAATTTAAAGATTCGCTGCATGGAACTTCCTCCGTTGTTTCTAGTGTGTCTGTGTAGTTTGCTTTGAAAGGCCTGATCAAATGCACATATCACATTGTCAACATAACATCAACACTGTCATAAATGACACAAAATATGTGTAAACACAATTCAAATGCTTCCCAATTTCTCACCAAATACATATACATGAAAACTGGTTTATAAATAGACGTTCCCGCATGTTGCGGAGTTAGGTGATTTCCACTTCTGAAGAAGCCATAAACAGTATTCTTAAGAACAACTTCATGCAGAGCTCTTGTGTTAGGCTGATTCTTTAGCACTAGCTGGCTAGCGGGTAGGGCACTTTTTGACAGTTACTAGCTTACTTTGTAGAAGGGGCCCAGCGTGCACTGTCCTCATCAGCACTTTTCCCAGCTCCCACCTCCCCCTGCAAACATGACCCTGCTGGGTGCTTCCTAACTTTTGACAATTCCCTTAAGATAAAACCAGCCATTTCAATCACTTTCTAGGTAAGAGATCTGCCACTGAGCTACATTCCCAACCTTAATTTCTTTGGTTGAATATTTCTCATATCTTTATTTGTTCTCTGTATTTAATCTTACTGTCTCATAATTATCTTCCCATTTCAGTTTTTCTTGTTTCACCTTTTTATTTTAGACCTGACCATATAAATCCTCCCTTGGATTGTAGGTAAGCTATTTTCCAGTTACATGCTTTGAAACTTCTAATGGGTCTGAATGGGGACTTAAGAGACATTTACCTCTTTGTGTATGATACCTGTACATTTATTTTTCTCTTGTGACTGCTGTGGGTTGGATGTAGGGGCTCAGATCTTCTGGGAAGCACCCCATGCTGAGTTCTAGCTCCAGTCCTGTCTCTAAAACTGTTTTTCTACATGGAGTCAGTGTCTCTGTAGGTTACTAAGGCTGGCTTTGAACTTGCGATCCTCCTTCTTCAGCCTCCCCAGAAGCTAGGATTACAAGAATGTGCCACCACACTAGATTCTTTATGATTGATAAGCCTTGTTTCAGCCTCAGTTCATAACATATTTACCTACTAACTTATTCTGAGGGTTGGCAATTATTTCAGAGTTTGACATGAGGTGAAATTCTACATTGAATTTTTGCCCCACTTTTCAAATACCACCAGTGGATTGAAACATCTACAAAACAGAGTCAGCACAGATGTACAGTTCATTCCCTGTAATGGGGAAGTATTTCCATGCCAAGCCACTGAAGATTCCCATGAAGGCCTGTAATCTGCAGGCCCAGACTCTATACTGCACCGACATATTTCAGAAGTACAAAAGGACCTCAACACATCTTATACTCAAAACTCTCCTGTGTGGTCAAATGGATTAAAATAATTGGGAATGAAAGTTTTTCATGTTCTCACAACTAACTTGTTTTAATTTTTACCATGCCTCTGCATAAGCATGCTAGTGTTGAGTCAAGAGTATTCTCAGTGCCTCGATATTTGCCCATTACTTCCTGACTGCAGATTCAAATCCACTGTCTTTAGAAAATGCCTTCCCTTAGTTATAGTGGAAGGTCTTGACACAATTCCATTTGTATGAATCCTTACTGTGTGTTCTCTCCAAATGGCAGTGGTCACCCTCTTGAATTGTTGTCCTTCTTATTTAAATCGAATTACTGATATTCAAAGAAATTAGATCATTGTTCACAGCTGTACATTCTCCAAGATGCTTGTAAAGAATGCAATGGCAACGCTGAATGAAAGCCTGCCTCACAAACCACACACCCAGTGCATCCACACACCAATCTGTGAGAATAGCAGCATTTAGCTCATTCTCCAGACTCTGCAATTGAGTTTAATATACAAAGCATTCAATATCTTCACTGCATCTTAGTTTGAAATCAAATGGCAGCATTAAGATCTTAGTGAAGTAATTTCAACACTGCGTCTTGGTTTGTGATTTGATGTCAGTATTAGACCATGAAAGTTATAATCTGTTTTTCTTGTTTCCCCACTGTGGATGAAACGATCTTTATTTCAATCACTATAGGTTATGTTACACCACAAGAACAAGCGCTCCCAAATCCCAGTGGTTTGCACAATGAACTTTTTCCTAGCTATGTAGTACTCAGTTCTGTCCCAAACTGTGGGATGTTGTAATTGAGGAGCCATATATACTTACCACCTGTTTCACTGGCCATGCCTCATTGCCAACCTTTATGTCATCAGAATGAGAATGTTTAATCCCCTTCCAGGAAAGAGCAACAAATATTTTTAAAAGCAAATAAATTTACCAGATCTCTCAAATTTCCATTTCCCCAGTCAAATTTCTTAATATTTTCTAGGGTATAACTTGAGAAAAACTATTCCAATATAAACTGAAACCAATACAAGGGAAGTGAAGAAGCACTGAAATTGGTGGGAAATTGGCCCTTGGGCAGGACTGGAGACATAGACAGAAAGACAGAACCAAATTCTACAAGATCATCAGAAACATCTATGAAGGCAACGTTAATCCAGTTTCAAAAATACATGAATTTCTGGAAATTTGCCGCGACGAAGAGTTTAGAATTAAGAAAATGTGTTGTTTTTTCTAATATATCTGTCTAGCAAAAGCATTATTTTTGAAAAAGCAAAACACGATTTTAGCATTTAGCCCATGCCCTACACCCTACTCTGAGGTATAAGAAGTAAGCATAGCGAAGTCGAAGCATGAAGAAAGAGCAATCTCCAAGAACACCTGACCCACTGCAAGAGACTCCCACAGAGGCAGCCTGGGCAAGTCCAAGCTACCCAGAGCAACACTGAGGAACATGTTACATTAGGCAGGCACCTACATAGGATTTAGTGATTTGGGTTTCCCACATAATGACATCAAATACCCATAGGTGAATAAATTCATTTGGATGAGGGGAAGAAATGATTATAAGATAAAGAGTCCCCGTAAAGAAAGAGAGGCCAGGAATAAGATTCCTGAATGTCAGTAAACTAAAGAAACCTCAGAGATGAGAGCTATTCTTTCAAGTAAGGCCTTCTGCCAATTCATATGCATCTTACAGAGTGTGCTAGTCATCATGTAGCTCTGACAGACCATGTGCTGCTATTGGCAAGGTTAAACATCACAACACATGCTATGGGAAGTGTGTGTGTGTGTGTGTGTGTGTGTGTGTGTGTGTGTGTGTGAAATTTCCCATGGAATCATAGCCATTGGGTAATAAAATTGAAAAGCAGTGAGTACCCTTCAAGAGAGCAATAAAAGCTCCAAAATGACAACAGAAATGCAGGGCCCTGGTCTGGTGCCTGTGTGCCAATGCAGATATAGGCAGGTCCCCAGTAGATGCTGAGTCAACAGGCAGAAGTACAGTCCCTGAACAGCATACTGTTCCAAGTCAGGGCTTGCTTGGCAAAAGTATCCAGCAAAGATGCTGATCTCAACCCTTTCTCCCTAGATGCATTGAGAGCTATGCCAAAACCAGGCTCTGGACCTCCAATCCTCCTAAATTTACATCACTCTCTAGGCATCAATATTTTTGAAGCTCTCATTAAAAATGTGCACATAGACTGTCAAGCTAGCTCTGTAGGCTGATAACAGCCATACCAATGTACTTGTAAGGTAACACGATGATATTTCTGGAGCTGAGGCAGAGTGGATCTATACACATGTGCCTTTTCCTTTTCCAGGCAGCTTCTGAAGGACTCTCATCACTGTCTTCTTGATGAAGCACCGGTGCTATTCTTGGGCCCTTTGTCATGTTATCTTATTCACTTATAATTTACCTTTTACTTGGCAGGGTGGACCCGAATTAAAAATAGTGCACTTTGGGTACACTGTACATGCCTGCAATCCCAGCACTCAGCAGGAAGTTCAAGGCCAACCTAAGCTACACAGCAATAACTTATATAAAAAGGGGTCATGTGATTAATTTTCTTCTCTTATTACTAGTCACTTCAATATGTGCTGAAAAAAATCTAGGAAAGGAAACATGGGAAATGGAAGAGAAGGAAAAGGAAAACAGAATTCAAGCTGAAAATACACCTCAAGCAGAATGAGTCCCCTTTTAGCCTTCCACAGTAAAAGTGTGCTTTTGACTCATGTAATGCTGCCACAGAGAACAGGTGCTCAAATATGCATTTTCATGGTCAATCTGGATTATTCCTGTTTGTGAGGCTGTCCAGTCTCACAGCGCCTCTATTTTCTTGTGCATAAAATCAGGACAATAATACAACTAGCAATAGAAGAAAAATGGGATAAATTACAATTCATTAAAATGAAAAACTGTTATGTTGAAAGTGATTACAATCAAGAAAGTTAAAAGATAAGCCAAAGGATAGAAATAAATTTTTCCAAGGTCTATGTCTGATAAAAAAAAAAAAAAAAAAAAAAAAAAAAAAAAAAAA
>CABHPQ010172743.1:23623-49501 GCA_902168405.1 Peromyscus aztecus | reverse complement strand
TTGAAGATGGTACAAGGCAGTGTCTGGTCTACAGAGCACCTGGTGAGTTCTGTCAAAGTCTAAACACTTGTGTAGGGGTTGAAGGTGCCCATGATGGGTCTAAGATGGGAGGTATTTTGGAATGGCCACTTTGGCCACGGGGAAAATGAGTTAGAAGAAGTGAGAGGTTGTTGAGGTAATCAGGAGGAAGGCATGAGGTCAGAACAGAGGGAGAGCTGAGGGTATGACTAGTCACAAGGCCTGAGAAGTAAACTGGGAGATAGTCTGGGCTCAGGTGGGAGGAAGCAGATGGTTTCTGGTTAAATTGGCTGTTACAGAGACCCAAGGTGGAGAGCTGGAAATGTTGCTGGCACCCATAGATCAGGCAGGTACAGGTATCAGGTGGACAATTAGAAATAATTGGTTTGGAGAAAGAATCAGAACTCAGATGCAGGCGTCTTCTTTGTTTTGCCCTCATGGTCTTTCCATAGCTCTGTCTCAAATAACCTAAAGCTGGAAATCTTTTGTAGCTTTGCACTGTGTGTGTTTGATGTATGCTTGTGTGTGGGGTGTGCATGCCGGTGTATGTGGATGCCAGCGGTCCAGAGGCATGAGGTAGATGTTGGATGTTTATCATTCCCATCGCAGTTTTTGAGGTAGCAGCTCTCACTGAACCTGGAGCCTAAAGATTGGCTTGACTGGCTGAGCAGTGGATCACCAGGATCTACCAGTCAGTGTCTGTCCCTCCCGCAGTGCTGGGGTCAGACTGACACCGCCACACTCAGCTTTGTACGTGGGTGCGAGGGTCCAAATTCAAATCCTCATGCTTGTGCCACACACACTTTGCCCTGGCAGCCTCCTCAGACCACTCTACACCTACTCCACCAGTGCACTCAGATAGCTTAATCCCCCAACACATAGTTGCTGACTACCAGAAAAGTCTCAAGCACTGCCAGAAATTTCTTTTCTAAACTCCTGTGTTGGTCCGTAAGGCCCACTTAGGCTCCCTTCCTTGCAGTCATTTTGAGTGTCTGGTGCATTATTCCTTTTTGTTCCTTGCACTGGGTATACAAGACTCAAGGACCCTGGTAGAAGACAGATGCTAGATTAACAGGTAGAGCCGTATGCGCTTCCGAGGGGTAGAGTATGGAAATGGTAGGACTGTTCTAGCTGGAGTGTCTTAGCTTCTTTAGAAAGGAGACCCATGAGCCGAGACTGAATGGAGTAAGGGATAAACCTCGTCGATGTTTAGGGATGAATGTGCTGTAGATGCAGAGGGATGGTGCCTGTAGAAGCCAGTGGCAGCCAGTGAGTTTAGCATATTTGAAGAACCAACAAGAGGTCTTACGGCTGAAGTGCATAGTAGTGGGGAAAAGTGTACAGAAGGGCAGGGGTTGGTATAGGGACAGATGATGGAGTCTCACAGCACACGCAGACCTCATGCATGCTAGACAAGCTCTATTGCTGAGTACCACCTGCCTCAGCCTTCTGAGTAGCTGGGATTACAGGCAGGCACCCTCACGTCTGGCTTTAGTTTACAGATAATGGGGAGTTATTAAAAGCTTAGCCCCCCCCCCAAAAAAAAAAAACCAAACCAAAACACATTTTTTGTAGTTCTGAAATTTAAAGCTAGGGCCTTGAGCCTGCTAGGTAAGCATTGTACCACTGAGCTACGTTCCCAGCCCTGCTTTTCAAAGGCTTATTCCCACTATGAGGCAGAAGACATACCGGGTAGCGAAGGCATCAGTATTAGGAACGGGACCCAGCCCTGCAGCTTATTGTCACCTGGATGTGACATGTGCAAGTGGAGCATGGTGATAGTGGTGGAATAAACAAAAGTGGACTCATGTATTTATGTATTTTAAGAATAAATGAACTCATAGCAGATATCGTCATGATGGGGAGGGAGGGAGAGAGAGAGAGAGAGAGCGAGCGAGAGAGAGAGAGAGAGAGAGAGAGAGAGAGAGAGAGAGATAGAGAGAGAGAGAGAGAGAGAGAGATCACATGCCAGGGAACAGGGAGAGGCTCCCCACTAGGCCCAACCTCTTAAAGATTCTGCTACCTCTGAATGTTGCCACATTGGGGACCAAGCTCTTAGGCCATTGATCTCTTGGAGAGCACACTTTGACTATATCTAAACGATAGTATTAGGTTGAGATTTGAATTGACCTTAATAATACTTATTTATTGAATAGTTACTATGTGGCAGGGAGGGAGTAAGTTTTAAAGATAAGTCGAAGAGGGAGTAGTTATCTTGCCCAGAGTCTCACAATATAAAGATGAAATAGCTGTTTGGAGCTTGGGTGGGTGTTTTTGTTTGGTAAAAATGTGAGTAGAAGCCAGGGCAGGGCATGCACAGGGATGTTCATGGACAGTAAATCTGGTGATGAGATGTGGAAAGTCAAAAGCAGTCTCACCGCAGCCCTGTAAGGGGGCCCAAGAGAGTTTTTGAGCAAGAGCAGTATAAGGAAAGTGATGTCAGATAAAAAGGAGGTTGACAGGACAGTGGCTAGAGGGACACTAACTACCTAGTGTCGAACAAGGACTAGAGCTTAAGGAGCGACAGTCAGGCCTTGTGATAGTGAGAAGCCAGGCGCTGCTGTTGGAAGACCTTGTAAGAATTTGAATATCCCCTTTCGTCTGTTCGGATAGGAGGTTGGATAGAATTTGGTTTCAAAGTTTTTACTAGGAGTTAGCATTAACTTTTAATACCTACCTGTTTCTTTCAAAAAGTTTCTTTGAGACTGATAAGATGGATCAGTGGGTAAAGGTAAAGACTGGGTGACTTAAACAGAAATTTGAACTGGTCTTGGTACTTGTAATCCCAGCATTCTGGAGGCAGAGGTATGATTGTGTTTTCTAGGTCAGTTTAGCTACATCACAAGATCTTGTCAGAACAAAACAAAGCACAGTGTACAAAAAGAAAAAACCCAACACAACTCCCCCTTCTGAAATTGTTTATCTTCTTTGGAAGTTGGAGGTTTGTGCATGGTTGGGTGCTGGTGAGGGTCTTGTTAATGGCTACCATCTTGCTTTCACTGTGCACACCTGATCTCTCCTTGACATATGCCTGAGGAGGAGTGAGTGGGAGAAAGCAGGCTCTCTATTGTGTTTTCATAGAAGGCCACCTATTGCATCTTATGGTCCCCACCATTTATCACTTTATTTAAACTTACTGCCTCCCAAAGACCTCACTTCCTCATGTCATTCCATTAGCATAATTCTGAAGGGCCACAATTCAATCCATAGTACCCAGAAAGGTATGATAATGCTATGCTCACTCCTAATCAGTACTTCGTCTGAGTCCCTAATAACCAGTATTCTGGTTTCTAGCACAATAGATTAGTTTTTCCTGTTTTTAAGTAGACTTGCACAGCTTGCCCCCCTTTGTTTTGAGAGGGGATCTTGCTGGTAGTATAGGCTATAATTTGATCTTTTCCATTGCTGTATGATATACTAGGGTGTACATACCACCTTAAAAAGGCCCAATGGAATAATTTTGTGTATACAGTGATTTTTAAATTATTTTGAGGAGGAAGGTTCCTCTGTTGTTGTTAGGACCTAGTATTTAAGAAATATTTAAATATTTAAAAGAGTACCTATTATTTTTCCAGAGGGTCATAGTGTCCCCAATGGTGTGCACCTTTGAAACCTGTTGTGCTGGGTAGTTCTATGTCACCGTGACACTGCTGTAGTCAGCTGAGAGAAAGGAACCTGTTAACAAAATGCCCCCAAAGATCAGCTGTAGGAAAGCCTGTAGAGCACTTTCTTAATTAGTGATTTATAGGGGAGGGCCCAGCCCATTCTGGGTGGTGCCTTCCCTGGGCTGGTGGTCCTGGGTTCTATAAGAAAGCAGGCTGAGCAAGCCATGAGGAGCAAGCTTGTAAGTAAGCAGCACCCCTCCATGGCCTCTGCATCAGTCCCTGCCTCCAGATTCCTGCCCTGTTTGAGTTCCTGTCCTGACTGCCTTTGATGATGAATGGTGTTGTGGAAGGGTAGGCTGAATAAACCTTTTTCTCCCCAAGTTGCTTTGGTCATGGTGTTTCATCGTAGCGATAGTAACTCTTTTTTAAACTAAGACACTTATCTTGGTTTATAGAAGGGTTTCTCAGTTTGGAAACTATTAATATTTTGGGTCAATTCTTTGTCAAAGGTTATGCTGTTTGTTGTAGGATGTTTAGCAGAAACCTTGGCCTCCACTCTCTACACAGCAATAATATATGTCTTCTGTCCCAGATTGTAATATCCAGAAGTGTCTTACTTGGGGTTTTAGACACTATGACCATGGCAACTCTTTTTTTTTTTTTTTTTTTTAATTTAAAATTTTTTTTTTTTTTTTTTTTTTTTTTTTTTTTTGAATTTGAAGTATTCTTTTTTTGTTCTTTTTTTATTTATTTTTTAAATTACACTCATGATATTCATTTATTACACTCATGATATTAATCACATTTGTGGTATTCATAGATTACATTCGCAGTATTCATTCAATTATATATATAATATATATATATTTTTAAATTTTAAATGCCGAATGTCATTTATTGAGGGGGGGAGGAGGTCTTAAATACAGGCTTACAGCACAATGGGAGGACCTCGGAGGGCAGAAGTTCACTACTGATGTTTTACAATCTTGCTTCTAATCTGTTAATACCCATTATTCAGGATACCAGACAAGGAACTTCCCTTAAGCATTCAGGAGGGTGGAACCTGGCAGGGAATTAGCATAGGGAGAATATCAAGGTCAAGGTCCGCAAGCAAGGCAACAGTTACCCAAAATGGGGGCCAGGGCCCTACAGGTCCCCCTTTTATTAAAAAATGAGCTTCTGACTTGAGTTGCATGGGATGTCAGCAGGTCACCTTACCCGTCATGGAGACGCCTGCCCAGGCCACACAGGTGCTCTGTTTTAGGTTGGTGAGTGCCCCCCAGGCATTACCCGTCTCTGAATACTCATTGTCATACAGGCTCAGTTGTGTGTGAGCTGCAGAGTTAACTGCTGCCAGAGATCTCAAAGTGGCACTGGGCTTGCAATCTGTGTGTTCGATACAGAAAAGACCAATAGAGGTCCTATCTCACCCATAGCCTGTAGGCTAAAGGCAACTGAGCTATTCCCTTCCTTATCAAGCCATACTGTATGTTGGTGTCCTTGTAAGATAGTATCCCAAAAGCAAATGGAACTTGAGTTTATAAATTTATAATTTTCAAAGCCAATCGAGATGTATATAACTACTGAATTAAATTTATCATGCCCAATAGAATGAAAGATTAACTAACTGTGGTAGCTACTTTTGTTGCCATGGCAACTCTTATAAAGGAAAACATTTAATTGGGACTGGCTTACAGTTTAGAGGTTTAGTCCATTATCGTCATGATAGGTGGCATGCAGGCAGACGTGATACTAGAGGAGACTGTGAGCCGCACTGGGTGTAGCTTGAGTATATGAGACCTCAAAGCCCAACCCCACAGTGACACACTTTCTCCAACTAGGACATACCTCCCAATAGTGCCACTCATTATGGGCCAAGCATTCAAACACATAAGTCTGTGGGGCCATTCATATTCAGACCACCACAAAAAGTGTCTCAGAATATTAACACATGGCCACAGGAGAGGTTATTCCTCTAACATAGGGCTACTCCTTCTGAGGAGTTTAAAGGCGAGTCTAAAGACAGACATGTGTGGGCAGTCCCTTAGAAATGACCTTGGACAGTGCAGTCCCAAGGTGGGAGGGTGGTTGTGGGGTGGAGCTTCCTGGGGTCTACTCTTGCTTTCTATTTCTAGCTAGGACTTCTGCCCCCTGACAGCCTGGAGTTCACTAGAAAGTTCCTTAAGTAAAATCCTTAGAAAGTTTATTTGTGTTTCTGTGTGCTACTGGGCTCCTTCTCTTTGCTACCTGCAGATGAACTAATACAAGTGATGTTTTATGACACTACACGTTCCTTACTGCAAACACTGAGTCATGTTGGGCAGTACTTACCCAGATCCTTCTCTGTGTGGGCTCATTGATTTTACTTCTTCGTTTTCCCCAGAAGACTATGTTGTGAGTAATAATCAGGTCTCTCCTTCTGTCTCATAGGACTCTAGGGAATTACCTTCTTTTTGAATGTGCGTGCACACATGTATTCCTGTGTGTAATATAGGCATGCATACCATGGCAACGTATATGTTGGTCATAGGACGACCTCTGGTGTTGGTTCTCCCCTCCACCATGTTTAAGATGGAGTCTCTGTCATCCCACTGAGTATGCCAGGCTAGCTTCTGAGGGTTCTCCTGTCTCTGCCTGCCATCTCTGCTGAGGAGTGCTGGGAGTTTAGATGCTTGTGCTAGTGCAGACACTCACTGGTTTCTACTTGGCTTCTGGGGATTTGAACTTAGGTCTTATGCTTGTGAGGCAGTATTCTTACCCACTGATCTGTCTCCCCAGATCCTCCTCGCTCCAGTGTTTCACAGTTACACAAAACAGCAATTAACCTTTTATTTTTGTATTATGTATGCACTCACTTGTGGTCACAAGTGCGAATGTGAACATAATTTATGTGGTCAAAGCACAGCCTTCAGGAATTGGTTCTTTCCACCATGTGGATCCCAGGTGCCCCGGCCAGCGGGGTATCAACGTGGGGGGGGGCGTGGGGCGGGCGACCCACCTGCAGGAGAGAATGAAAGGGACGGGAGACACGAAGGAAGACAGCAAGACAGGGTTCTGATCAAGCTGCAAATTTTATTTTCCTCAGCGAGGCTTATATAGCATGGGAGGGGGAGGGGGCAAGAAGGAGGGAAGGGGTGTAGGACGTGCAGCTGAGGGGGGACATGCAGGTCGTGAAGCTGCAGGATGTTGTGCTAGGTGATAAGGTCTCTGGTCAGGGCCCATTGTTCTGTTGCTATGCTACCTGACCGAGGGATGTTCTTTATCTTTGGGGGCATCTGGTTTAGGGCCTGTGGCTTGTTCTCTGGCCTAGCTAGTACTTTTCCATGGTCCATGTTTGGTCCATGACACCCAGGGATTGAACTCAGATTGTCAGGTTTACCGCCAGCACCTTTATTCCACTGAGACATTTGGCAGGTCCTTGTCTTCTTAAAATTATTTTTATTTTTGTTGGGTGTTTTGCCTGGGTGTGTGCTTGGTGCCCTCAAAGGCCAGAAGAGAGCCATAGATCTCCTGGAACTGGAGTTACAGATGGTTGTGAGTCCACCATTGTGTGCTGGGATCTAAACTCAGGTCCTCTGGAAGAACAGCAAGTGCTCTTAACCACTGAGCTGTTGCATCAGCACCCCCCCATTAGATTTATTATTATTTTTCTATATGTATAAGTGGTTTTTTTTTTTATTTTAACTTCGTGTGTGTGTATTAAGTGTTTTGACTGCATGTATGAAAGTGCACCATATGCCTTTCTGGTGTCCAGTAAGTCCAGAAGAGGGCTTGGATCCCTGGAACTGGAATTATGGGTGATCATGAACCACCATGTGCGTGCTCTTAACTTCTTAAGAAGTCCTCTTAACCATTGAGGGAGCTATCTAGCCCTTTTTTCTTTTAACTGTTTAAAAATTTAAAAATTTATTTTCCTGTGTGGATGTGGTGGCTCACACATGTAATCCTAGCACTTAGGAGGCTGAGGCAAAAGGATCACCTCGATTTGATCACTCTGGGCCACTTAATGAGTTCCGGACTAATGGTTACAAAATTAGTGAGATTCTGCACAACAAAGAAATAACATAAAAACATAAAAAATACTAATGCTTTTCTATGTGGGTCATAGACACACCCGCCCCCCCCCCCCCCAAGCAGGGTTTCTCTGTGTAGCCCTGGCTGTGCTGTCTTGGAACTCACTTTGTAGACCAGACTGGCCTGGAACTCAGAGATCCACCTGCCTGCTATGTATCAGTTTCCCCTGTGTGTGTGTGTGTGTGTGTGTGTGTGTGTGTGTGTGTGCGCGCGCGCGCGCGCCCCTATGCATGCTTGTGCAGAGGTCAGTGTCAGGTGTCCTCCTCTTACTGCTTTCTGTGTTATTTTTTGAGACTTAGGCTTCAATTTAGAGCTTGTCCAGTTGGCTAGACTCGCTGGTGAGGCAAAGTACTTTCTCTCCCTAATACTCGCATCTCCATTTCCCAGTGCCGGGATTGCAGGTGTATACCACTAGTCCTGGCTTTTAAAGTGGGTGTTGGGAATCCAAAATCAGATCCACATGTTCGCATAGCAGGCACATTCTTTATCCATCCATTCATCCATCTTCCTAGCTCCCAAATGTCTGTCTTTGACAATACCTCTCAAAATATAGTAGTGCTAACTGCTTTTTTTAGGGTGGAGGATCTTTGTGGTTGAAGGAGATAGTATTTGGGTATATGAGAAAATTAGAATCTCTCTGGTAGTGAGTACTGTTTGATTATATAGATGTGAATTGTGGTTTGAATAAGATGTTCCTCCATAGTCACAAGCATTTGAACACTTGGTCCCCAATTGATGGCACTGTTGAGGAGGAAGTAAGTCAGTGGAGGTGGGCTTTGAGGTTTCTTTTTGTAAATTTATTTTTATTTTATGTGTATGAATGTTTGCCTGAATGTATGTCTGTGTACTATGTGCATGCAATGCCCAGGGTGGCCAGTAGGGGACATCAGATCTCCTGGGCTGGAGTTAGAGGCTATTGTGAGCCATCATGTGGGAGCTGGGAATTGAACCCAGGTTCTCTGGAAGAATATCGAATGTTCTTAACCCCTGAGCCATCTCTCCAGCCCCTCATTTAATCTTTTATTCAGAAGTGCTGAGCAAAACCAGGACTGTGTGTGGTAGGCAAGTGCTCTACTCCCTGAGCTGTATCCCCAGCTTTCATTGAATCTTTGTACCTGTTGACACTGCTGGAGCCTAATGCCTGTGTAGCTTAGCCAGGTGCTTAGCACTAGCATCCAACCATGATTTGTCAGCTCAGACAGACTTCCAGGATTATCAAAAGCTGTGAAGGGGTTCATGTCTTTAAATCATTGAAAAGAATCTAAAAAGGATAATATTTCATGTTAAAGTCATATGAAATTCAAATTATAGCATATATTATTAAAGTTTTGCTGGAGAGCAGACGTGCTTATTTGCTTGGATGTTCTCTCTGGCTGCTGTCAAACTACAATGGCAATGCTGAGTAGTGCCAGAGATTGACCTACAAAGACTAAAATAACCATTCCCTTCGCCTAGCCTCCGGGAGACTAGACGGCCCTGAGACGGCTGGCTTTGAGGACTCTCATGCTTCCCTTTCTTTCTTCTCAGCTTGGAATTTCTGAGACACTGGTCTCTGGAATGTGTTCTGGGAATAACAACAGGTTTGAAACAGAACTACTGAGTAGTAGCTATTTCTGGGATGACCCAGTGGTCTTTTTTTGCTTTTGAGAAAGTGTCTTGTAGTCCAGGCTGGCCTCCAACTGTAGCTATATTAGTTACTTTTCAGGTTGCTGTGGTAAAATACTGTGACAAAAGCAAATTAAGGGAGAGGGTTTATCTCAGCGCTCAATTTGATAGTCCAGTCCATGGTGAGGCCCTGATGGCAGGAACCAGAGGGCTGGTCACTGCATCTACAGTCAGGAAGAATACTGAACACGAGTGCTTCACTGGCTTTCTCCTTTTAACCTAGCACAGGATCTAGACCGTGGAAATGAACCGCCCATATTTAGCTTGGGTCTTCCTGCCTCAGTTAACCCATGGTAGATAGTTCTTCTCTGGCATGCCTAGACACTAACCTATGAGATGATCTCTCACAGATGTGTCCGGAAACCTGCACCCTAGATAACTATACATCCTTTCAAGTTGATAATCATATAGCCAAGGGTCCTTTGGATTCCTCATCCTCCTGCCTCCAAATGCTTAGATTATAGCATGTGCTTACCATGCTTCATGTAGTAGTCTTTAAAGAACTCAGTTTGGGAGTTGTCATAAGACCTGGTAGGTGAAAGGAAGTATTCTACTTGTGAATAGGGCTTAAAAGCAAAAGGAGAGAAACCAATGAGCTAGTAATACCAGAAACAGGTGAGTACATTTTGACATAACAAGCAGAAATGTCATAAGAGACCAAGATTGAGGCCGCTTAGAAGAATGCTAAAGGGACCATTTTATGAGGACACTGACTTAGAATGGTTCAGAAGTTCCCAGTAGTGTGAGTATTTCTTTTCTGACTTGATTGATTATTTAACATGGTTGCTTTGAGAATGTGGAAATGACCGGGTTGTTTCATAATTAAAACTCCACGTTTTTATAGCAACTGAACTGAAATTAACTGATCTAATTTCATTATCTTTATATAATGACTTCACTTTACCATATATGCATTGTAGGAATTGTTTTAGTTAATTTTCTGCTTGCTGTGACCAAATAACCTGGCAAGAGACAGTTTAAAGGAGAAAGAGTTCATCCTGTGTCCTGGCTAGTTTAATGTCAGTTTGCTACAAGCTAGAGTCATCAGAGGGGAGGGGACCTCAATTTGGAAAACCTTCTATAAGGTCCAGCTGTAGGTCATTTTCTTAATTAGTAATTGACGGGGGAGGATCCAGTCCATTGTGGGTGGTGCTATACCTGGGCTGGTGGTTCTGGGTTCTATAAGAAAGCAGACTGAGCAAGCCAGTAAGCATCACCCTTCCATGGTTTCTGCATCAGCTCCTCCCTCCAGGTTCCTGACTGTTTGAGTTCCTGTCCTGACTTCCTTCAATGAAGAACAGTGATGTGGAAGTGTAAGCCAAGTAAACCCTGTCCTCCCCAACTTGCTTTGGTCATGGTGCTTCATCACTGCAGTAGAAACCCTGATGAAGACATTGGCTGAGGGCTGCATCCCGTCATGCCAGGGAAGGCATGGTTTCAGGAGCATTGCATTCACAGCCAGGGCATGAGTGAATAGAATGAGGCTGGGTTATAAAACTTCAAGGCTTTGTCCTCAGTGAAGGTCTTTACCTGCCGAAGGTGCCACAACGTTCCCTAACAAGCACCGCCAACTGGGACCAAGTGTTCAAACACATCTCTATTGGGAGCATTTCACATTCAAACCACACGTACTTTCATCCTCCTCATTTAAGAATGTTGACATGCCTCAGTGGGGCATGTATTATTTAGACATTGGATGACAGGTAAATGAATGCAAACCAAAATGAGGAAACAGAAGAAATTGTAGGCTTCATGTATTTTCTTTAATGTTCTCAACATCTGTTGACCCACCCTGTGACCAGCAAGGCTAAGACCTGAGGTTCCCAGGATACATTCCAAAGATCCGAGTGGGGTGCTAGGGGACCCCAGGCTTTTGAGTTTGAGTAGTGCAAGCAAAGCACTTCTCATTTTTATTATTAAAGCAAGCAAAGCACAAGGTGATGTTTACAGTTAGCTTAAGCAAATACAAGTACCAAAGGGGAGTACACCTAGTGTTATGTCTTACCGTCTTTGGTCATGTGAAAAGAGCCAAGAATATTCTACCCAGGCCTTTGCCTTTCCCACAGAGATAATGTGGGCATGCTGGCATTTCCTTTATGTTCTTGTTTTTAAGTGCATTTACTTATCACACTTGATGTAAAATGTTTTAGAAGGCCACCTTCTGGGAAGAACATTGTGTACTCTGTCACATCCATAGTTCATAGTACGTTTATAGCTTTCTTACAAAGGCTCCCAAGCATCTTTTAGGTGGGGTAAAGAGATCTAGATCATGGGATTGACCCTGTAACAGCATTCTTCTTTTTTTCTTTTTTGAGGTGGGATCTTACTCTGTAGCCCTGGCTGGCCTGGAACTTATAGTGTAGATCACCTGCGTAGCCTCAAACTCACAGAGATCTGCCTGCTTCTGCCTCAGGAGTCCTGGACTTAAAGGTGTGCATTGAAATACTCAAATTTTTTTTGTTTTTTTCTTTTTCTTTTTTTTTTTTTTCTTTGTTTTAGATGAGTCACACTAAGTAGGAGCTACACTGGCATTGAACTCACATCCTGCCTAAGCCTCCCAAGTGCTGGATTTTAGGTCTACCTTGCCACTCTAGACCTGTTAATTTTAGTTTCAGTATTTTTAAAGAATTATTTATTTTTAAATTTATGTGTATGTTTAGTTTTAAGACTTAGAGTGTATATTGTGTGTGGGTGTTTTGGCACACGCCTTTAATCTCAGCATTCAGGAGGCAGAGGCAGACAGATCACTGAGTTTGAGGCCAGCCTAGTCTAAAAGTGAGTTCCAGGACAGACGGGGCTACACAGAGAAACCCCTGTCTTAAAAAACCATGAATAAATAAATGAATGAATGAATGAATAAATAAAAATAAATAAATAAATAATATAAGAAGAAAGAAAAACAAAACAAAAACCCAAAACACAAAAATAGTTTCTGTCAGAGTAAACATGAAAACACTGGTTTTCTTCATGAAGTTCTAAGCTGACTTTAATCTTTAACAAAAATCATATACACTCTATGTCTTAAAACCAAAGTTCCTAGAAAATTACACACACACACACACACACACACACACACACACACACACACACACACACACACGGTACAGTTGCTGTACCTGACTATCACTGCTTGTGGGAATGAGGACTGTAGAGCTAAGAGTCCCACAGTCTGTTCCCACCACCGCCTGGCACTATTTTTGTTTTAACCTTGTGACCTGCCTTTAAAGTTAATGTCCTTGAGTGCTCATTTCAAAAAGTTCTGATCTTCCGGCTGTGGGTGTTACGGTGGAAAAGGTGGCTTTGTGCATTAACACGTGCTTCTGTAGCTGAGGTATAAGTACGTATTACATTAACATTTTAAGTACAGAGTAGACCAGTGGGATTTCCTGGTGCAGTAGAAACCATGGGCTTAAAGAAGGAAAAGATAAACAAGACCTACAGTTCAAAGGTTAAGGTTGAAAACTGCTTTCCAGAGGAATCAAGTTTGAATAACCTGTAACTCCAGCTCCAGGGGATCTGAAGCCCTCTTCTGGCCTCTGTAGGCACCCATACCCACTTGGCATACACTCACACAGATACACTAACATACACATCAAAATAAATCATTTGTTTGTTTTTTTGAGACAAGGTTTCTCTGTGTAACAGCCCTGGCTGTCCTGGAACTCATTTTGTAGACCAGGCTGGCCTTGAACTCACAGAGATCCGCCTGCTTCTGCCTCTTGAGTGCTGGGATTAAAGGTGGGCACCATGCCTGACAAATAGCAGTACTTTCTTAAAAGATTAAAAGATATGTCTGTGCACTACATGCATGCAGTGTCCTCAGGCCAGAAGAGGGTGTCAGGTCCCCAGGACTGGAGTTATAGTTGGTTTTGAGCTGACATGTGGGTCCTGAGCAGCCAGTGCTCTTAACCACTGAACCATCTGTCTCCAGCTGCTGGCCCTTTTTTTTTTTTTTTTTTAACATTTATTTAAACAGTATGTGTAGGTGTGTTTGTATATTTGTGTGGAGTTATGCCACACCACATGTGGAGGGCAGATGAAAACTTGCAGGAGTTGTTTTTGGAGTCAGTTCTCTCTCTCCACCATGTGGGCCTCAGGAATTGAAAGTTGATCACAATAGCAAATACCCGTTCAGCCACCTTCTCGAACCACCTAGCAGCATTCTTCACAGCACTTTCAATCAGTTGTTAGAGAAACAGGTGGCCTTGTTAACTATGTTGATACTCTAAAAGTTAGGTGTCATTAATATAAATACAGTTCCTGTTAGTAGTTGCAGTAGCAAGTAAGATGTCGTATGTAGTGAGGCCGTCAGTCACCTTGTAAGATTGTGTAAATAGAGACCAGGGCATGAATAATAAAAGAGTATCTTTTATGTTAATGAAGACATGGTTGTGTTAGAATAAAGTGAGGCTGAGTTTAGTTAGAAGATGCTTAGCATTTCTCTGGTCTCAGTTCAGCCAAATCATGGCAGGGCTTGTGCTGGGCACATAACTGAGTTTCCATGGCCTGGAGTTACCACGAAAATCCTGTGACATAAGTAAGGCCTTAGGCTGTAGCAATCTCTTCTTAGTGAGGCACTCTTCCCTCAAGGTAAATGGAGGGATTGGAGGTACCGGGGGCTGTTCTTTAGGCTTCCTGGAGCTTGCTGCAATGGCTTTCTTTCTTACCTGCTTTGGGTCTGCAGGAGGAGGCAGGAATTCTGGCCTGTGGCTTAATATGCTTGCATTTGTTCTGCTGGTGAAATCCGTATGCTCAGAAATGAGCTGTTCACAGTCTGACTCATTTTCTCTGTCAGGCCTGTTCTTGGGCTCTATTCAGGAACACATCCTGCTTGTTGATGAACTATGTCCCTTTCAGTTTACAAAAAGTCCTGGAGGTTTATTAATCTTGTAACAGATTGAAGCAGCAGTGGAAACCTCTCCCCCTTGACGTAGGTCTTTTTCCTTTCATGTAGCACCTGCATCTCCAATGGATACTGAAGGGTTTGGTGAGCTCCTTCAGCAGGCTGAACAGCTTGCTGCTGAGACCGAAGGTATCTCCGAGCTTCCACATGTGGAACGGAATTTACAGGAGATCCAGCAAGCGGGTGAGCGCCTGCGTTCCCGTACCCTCACCCGTACATCCCAGGAGACAGCAGATGTCAAGGCGTGAGTACTGGTGGGAAGGTGCTGGTAGACTGGGTAGTTGGGCGGCAGGATCAATTTCTTCTATGACAGTCACAAGCCAGATAGTTTTATAACAGGTCAGCAAGGCTTGCTTTGTTTCCTTGCCTCTCTAGGGTTTTAGAGTTCTAGCCACCAAGCTGAGAGAGAGCCCATATCATCTGCAGAGGTGTGAGGATGGAAGTGGGTGGAGGAGCTCTGTTCTGTATAAAATGCTCTCAGTAATTCCTGCTTGGGTTCATGGCTATTGAGTCATAAATGACCCCTGCAAGTGTGTTAGTAGATATGGACCGTGCACATAAGTGCTACCCAAAGCCAGAAAGCACTCAGCCATGAACAGTTTTAAGGCTAATTGGAAAAAATTGGTAAGTGGTCAGTGAGGAGAAGCCATCCAAGTGAGGAGTGATTCTGTCTGCTCATTGCCAGTGACCCCAGAGGCTGCCTGCCGCCTCTGAAAGGCTTTGAAGTACAGTGCCCTCCAGCTGATTGTACAGTGGGAAGGTGGGTGAGCCCCAGGGGAGCAAGACTTTGAGAAAAAATGCTGACTAACGGGGTCATACAGCATTAGCAGGATGATGGAGTGTGCAGGGGATCCTGGTTGGGCAAAATAAAAACCCAACAAAAATTCGAAACCAAATGCTTTCTTTGAGAAATGTGATTTAATGGCTATTTACTGTGTATCAGAAACTTCTTACATGTTAAGTCTTTGCTTCATGCTCACAGCCAGCATCAAAACTGTGATCCCTACATTATAGTTGGACAGCAGAGGTTCAGAGAGGGCTGGTAACTTCCTCAGGTTATGCAGCCGATGAGTGGTGAGCCAAGATTCAAACCCAGCGAGACTGACTCCAGCACTCCTGTCTTTCTGGAAGGGTCTTGGAGAGAGAAGGGTGAAGAGGGTGCTTCTACTGAGCTTTTCGGGTGGGGGGGAGGTACAGAAAGTCATAGGATTATGTATAATTCAGGAAAATGTTGGTCTGTGTCTTCATTCTGTGAAATTGAGAAAGACAGGTGTTAATGTGAGGCATTGTCTTTTAGGTACTTAGTAAATGTCAAAGTAATGTGCAGACTGCATTCCTTTTCTAGCTATCTGGAGAACTGAGCGACTGGTTGCTCTATGAAGTCAATAGTATGCTGGGGACATTCTGTAGTCTTCTCTAGAGTCTTATTTTCTTAAATACTAGTTTTGATTTTGTTGACATTAATAAAGATAAGTCAGATGAACCCTGGCAGGTTTCCTGTTTGTTTTTGTTTTTTTTTTTTTAGACTACCTAGCTTTGTAGAAAATGCCCAGCCAGTCTGTAGATATTTCTCCTAACTTGCCTTGCTTGTAGGCTCTAAACTTCTGCTCCTGGCTGCTTACAGTTCCCTTGATTGGAGCAGGCAGCCTCTGCTTGTGCAGAGATGCTGCAGGAGCAAAAGCCCCTGGATACCCGCTGAGTTGCTATAGTTATAATTTAATTGCATCAGCTTTACAGCCTATTAAGAGCAGAAAGGGAAAATGTTTTCTTGGTAACAATTATCAGTTATATTCTCTTTCTTGTAAATTTCCATTCTTCCTCATCTCTTCTACCTTAAATTCATTATTTTAGGGAGGAGGGAGTTAGAACATTGAAAGAATGGATATAAGGTGGGGCAGGAGCTTAAAAAGGAATCAGAGGGCTGATGACTGTATTTTTCCATCTTCTTGATAGGCAGGAACACAAAGTATGATGTGAATATTTTAGTACATGCTGGATGAGGGCAGAGAAGAGGACTGAGTAGGATTTTTTTTACTTGAAGTAAGTTTTTGAAAGAAAATTCTGCCTTTAAGGTCTGAGTTTGGATTGTAGATTTAAGTCTGGCCTGAGTTTTGTGAAATTTTTTTAATTTTAAAAAAATGATTCTATGTGTATGGGTGTTTTGCCTGCACCACATGCATTTTTATTTTCAAAGAAGCAGCCTTTTTTTTTTTTTTTTTTTTTTTTTGGAATTTTTCTTTTTTTTGACTGACCTAGAACATGATACTCTTCTGCCTGGGCCTTCAGAGTAGCTGGGATTACAGGTGTGTGCCAATACTTCCAACGCTAGGGAATAGATTGATATCATTTTTGTATGTGTGTTCTTGATCTTTTAAACATTGTGGATTTTTTTTTTTCACCACACAGAAAGAGTATGCCTGGCATATATAATGCAGGGGTATTCGGACTGTGGCCCACGAGCCTGCTGTCTGTTATATCTCACTGGAACATAGCCACACTTACTTGTTTTATATATTGACTGTGTGAGTTTTTTGTTTAGCAGAGCTAAGTGATTGCAACAGATTAAATGGCCTGCAAACTGAAATGTTTACTGTCTGTTTCTTACAGGAGAATCTCAATAACTCCTTGTGTGAGTAATAGAGTAAATGAACACCCATGTGTGTATTTCCATTAAAATGCAGAATATTATCAGTGTCCGTGAGTGTCCTTCATCACTTGTCTCCCCACAGTTTTTCAGCAGAAGTAGATCAATGGATTTTTCCATTAAAACCGAAGCCAAACAACCTAGAGATGTACAAAGAAAAAAGATAGCGATCACTCTCTTCCCCTAAACTTATCCTCCGAGGTAACTGTTGTTATTCACTTGCCTAATCTCTTACAGTTTCCTCCCTGTCGTGAACACACTAACGTGGTTTGGCCAGAGCTGCATAGTCAGTAGTAATTTTCCTGTCATTCTGTGAAGCTGTCTTTGGCCACTTGGTGTTGGTTAGGTGGGGTGCCATCATTTAACGTGACGTCAGCCCTGTGAAAGCAGTGCCATATGTCTTGGTTCTAGGAAGGAAGGAAGGAAGGAAGAAAGGAAGGAAGGAAGGTCGGAAGGTCACATAGTAAGTGGGCAGCTACATTCAGAGTTAGCTTGATTACTAGAACTCCCTCTTGGCATTTGCCATAAGGTACTTTCTCTTCCCAGAGAATTGATGTAGTCACTCTTCCTGACTTCATTATCAAAGTTTGAAAAGTAGGAGATGTAGTGTTGATGATGTCCATGGTTAAAGCTTCGAAAGAAAAGTATTTAAGATTTTTTTCAGTGAGTACATTGTAGATGAGGGTTGACACCCCCCACCCCCAATTTTTTCTGTCTTTATTCTTTTTTCTAAACCCTGTATGTACTAGGAACAGCTTTTGTGTCTTCTTCTCTGGGGACTTTGGAGACTCTGGAGTGTGACTCCATCTTTTGTGGCTTTCTGATCATGTAGCGCTGTCCAGACTATTAGAACTGGGACCTGTAAAAGCAGAGGTCTTTGGACTTTTCTATCCTTAAAAGCCAAATGTTGGGCTAGAGGTGTAGCTTAGTGGTAGAGCTCTGTCATATGAAAAGTTGCTGGTCTAACCATCCCTACCTAGATCACCACTTCTGCCAGAGATTTTTTTCTCCCTTCCTCCTTCTCCCTCAACAGCATCTCTACATAGACAAAGCATAAGCTGTATGATGTATAGTTCTTGTAGGGTACCACTTAGATGAGCATTCTCTTCAATTCCAATAGCTACACTGTTTGTTGCCCAGGCTAGTCTGGAACTAAATATGCAATTCAAGCTGGCCTGTAATTCTTGCTTCCCTATCTGAGCCACTACAGTACTGGGATTATAAGTATGAGCTGCCACACCTGTCTCAAAAGCTGGTTTTTCTTTTCTTTTCTTTCTTTTTTAAAATTTTTGTTTTGTTTTGATTTTGGATCTTTTGAGACAGAGTTTCTCTGTGTATTCCTGACTGCCCTGGAACTTGCTCTGTAAACCAGGCCGGCTTCAAACTCAGAGATCTGCCTGCCTCTGCTTCCCAAGTGCTGAGATTAAAGGCGTGCTCCACCACCACCACCACCACCACCACCACCACCACCACCACCACCACTACTACCACCTGGCAAAAGCTGGTTTTTCAATTCTGGAGTTTTTTAACCCTAGAATATGTAAAGTCATTTGGACACTGGATGAACGCTCACATGTCACTGTGAAGATGTAGTACTCTGAAATTTAATTAGGAAACAGCTAGCAAAATTGCTCTAGCAATTCTGTTTCTGGGGTTCTGTCCCAAACATCTAGTAGCAAAAATATGAAGTCTACACAAAGATTCATTGTTGCATTATGTGACATAGGAAAAATAGGAAATCACGAGTGTCTTTCTTTTGGGTACTAGCTGAATAGATGTGCCAGGTTTGTATACTTGGATACTTTCCAGTAGTACCAAGGAGAAATCATGTACACTACCATGGAGTGAATTCAGGAGAGGTTATTAAATAAACATTTCAAGGTAGAGAAAAATGTCTAAAATACTAAAATGTAGTTCAGTAATAGAATGCAGGCTAGCACATGAAAGGTTCTGAGTTGGTCCCTAGTATAACAACAACAACAAAAGGGTGGATGGGTAGGTAGGTGTATAGTGCTTTTTCCTTTTGTTTAAAAAAGCAGATAAAAGACATCCGGTGTTAGTGGATTGGAAGTTTATATTAAGGTATCCATACACCCCATGTTGACCTATATATTCAGCAAAAACTTAAATTCCCATCATCTGGCTGGAGAGATGGTTCAGCGGTTAAGATTTCTGGCTGCTCCTTTGAGGACCTGGATTCAGTTCCTAACAACCATGTGGTGGCTCACAAAACCATCTGGATTGCACTTCCAGGGAATCTGATGCCCTCTTCTTGCCTTCAAGGGCACCAGACATGCACAAGGTATACAAATATACATGCAAGCAAAATACCCATACACATTAGATAAAAACAAAAGATAGAAAAAAAATCCAGCCTCCCAGCTGGCTCTTTTTGAGAAATTGAGGGATTGATTCAAAATATAAGAGCTCTTGCATGGCCAAGACAATCTAAAAAAAGGAAGATGAGTGTTTTGCCTGCATGTGTGATACCACATATGTGCCTGATGCTCGTTGAATTGAACCCAGGTTCTCTGGAAGGGCGAGCTGCCAGTGCTCTTAACCACAGAACCATCTCTCCAGTCCCCAGAACAATCTTTAAAAGACAAGGAAAGAGGACTGACACTTCAATTCCTAGAAAGCCACAACAATCACCAGGTATGGTCATCTATAGCTATAATCTCAGTACTGAGGAGCCTAAGGCAGGAGGATAATGAGTTCATGGTCTTCCTGCCTTACTTAGTGAGTTCCAAGGTCAACCTGGGCTTCGTGATATGACCCTGTGTTTATAAACAAAACCACACTAACCAAGATTATGTGGCATAAGGATGGAAAAATAGATTGTTGGAATAAAATTACAAGTCAAGATGGGGCTCAGTGGTTGTGTTCTTGCAGAGGACTTGGGTTCAGTTCCTAGTACCCACATGGTAGCTCATAATTATCTGTAACTCCAGCTCCAGGGGATCTGCCACCCTATTTTGGCCTCTAGATGCACCAGGCACTCATGTGGTGCACGTACATACAAGCAGGCAAAGCCCTCATACACATAAAGTAAATTTAAAAATGTCAGTAGTATCTGTAATCTTAAAACAACTCTAAGAATATTGGGTTTTCCCTTTACTCCTATTAAAACGTAACAGCTGTAATTCTAGAATTATGAGTCTACAAAGTTTATGTGGTTATGATTTTTTTGCCCCAATAAAGGTGTTCAGACCGTTGAACATGGAAAGAGTAGTCTTTTTTTTTTTTTTTGGTTTTTTCGAGACAGGGTTTCTCTGTGTAGCTTTGCGTCTCTCCTGGAGCTCACTTGGTAGCCCAGGCTGGCCTCGAACTCACAGAGATCCACCTGGCTCTGCCTCCCGAGTGCTGGGATTAAAGGCGTGCGCCACTAACGCCCAGCGAAAGAGTAGTCTTTAACAAATGAGGTTGGGGTAACCTGATGTCTGTATGCAAAAGAATACAGTTGGCCCCTGTCTCATTCTATACACAAGCATTAATTCTAGCTGGACTGTAGGTGTAGATGTAAGAACTAAAATTATAAAACTCTTGGAAGAAAATAAATGTGTGCATAAATTTTCCTGACCCCAAGAGGTAGGGATGTAACTCACTTGGTAGAGTGCTTTCCTAGCATGCCCAAGGCCCTGGCTTCAGGCCCCAGAATCACTTAAATCTTGGTGGCAATGGTGACTTGAAGGAGCATGGTCCCCATAGGCTCACATGTTTGAATGCTTAGTCTTCAGTTGGACTGTTTAGGAAGGATTAGGAGGTGTGGCCTTGTTGAAGGAGGTGTGTCACTGGGGGTGGGCATTGAGGTTCTAAAACCCACACCAGGCCCAGTCTCCCATTGCCTGCTGCTTGCAGATCTGATGTAAGCTCCTAGTATTCCTGCAGTGCCATGTCTCCCTGTCTGCTGCTATACTCTTTACCATGGTGGTCATGGATTAACCTGAAACTGTAAGAAAGCCCCCAATTAAATGCTTCCTTTTATAAGTTGCCTTGGTCATGGTGCCTCTTCACATAGAACTTAGTTTATGACTAAGACAGTGAGTGGCACATGCCTATAATATCAGCATTCTAGAGGTAGAGAGCCAGAAATTCAAGGTCATCCTTGTCTGCACAAGTTCAAGGCCAGTCTGGGCTACCCGGGTTTCAAATACAAACCAACAACCATTCTTGACCTTAGATTTGGCAGAGCCATCTAGGATGTTAGGCCAATAGGATGTATCTAAAAAACAGAGCAGTTTAGCTTCATCCAAGTGAAACACTTGTGCTTCAAATGCAAATGTCAAGAAAGAAATATGTTTTAGGAAAAAATACTTGCCATTTATTTAAATGCTAAGGAAGTCTTGTGGTTGTTTTAAAGAAAATGGTCCCCAAATGGAATGGCACTATGAAGAGGTGTGGCTTTCTTGGAGTAGGTGTAGCCTTGTTGGAAGAAGTGTGTCACTGTTGGGGTGGGTTTTGAGGTTTCCTTTGCTCAAGTTGCCCTTAGTGTGGTAGACAGTTCACTTCCTGTGGCCTGCAGATCAAGATGTAGAGCTCTCAGCTCGTTCTCCAGCACCATGCCTGCCTGCACACCACCATGTTTCCCACCATAATGATAACGTATGCTAGCCTCAAATGATTTCGTTTATAAGAGTTGCCATGGTCATGGTGTCTCTTAAGAGCAATAGAAACCTTATCTAAGACAAACTTAAATTCAGAGTTTTAAAAAAATTATTTTCTCTGTGTGAGTGTGTGTTTATTTGTGTCTGTGTGTTTGTGCATGTGCATGCATGCATGTGTATGTATTTTTGTGTGGGAGTCAGAGGACAACTTGCCAGGGATCAGACTCAGGTCAAGGTTGGTGGCAAGTATATCCAGAGGGTACACTGAGCCAACTCACTGTAGTTGGTCTTTTCTTTTTTCTTTCTCTTTCTTTCTTTCTTTCTTTCTTTCTTTCTTTCTTTCTTTCTTTCTTTCTTTCTTTCTTTCTTTCTTTCTTTCTTTCTTTCTTCCTTCCTTCCTTCCTTCCTTCCTTCCTTCCTTCCTTCCTTCCTTCCTTCCTTCCTTCCTTCCTTCCTTCCTTCCTTCCTTCCTTCCTTCCTTCTTTTTTAACTCTTTTGCACTTTTGGGGTTCCACCACCCAGCTTCCAAATTAATCACACAGAGGCTAATTATTACTTATAAATGCCCGGCCTTAGCCTGACTTATTATTAGCCAGCTTTTTTTTTTTTTGGTTTTTCGAGACGGTTTCTCTATGTAGCTTTGTGCCTTTCCTGGAGCTCACTTGGTAGCCCAGGCTGGCCTCGAACTCACAGAGATCTGCCTGCCTCTGCCTCCCGAGTGCTGGGATTAAAGGCATGCGCCACCAATGCCCGGCTAGCCAGCTTTTCTTAACTTAAATTATCCTGTCTATCTTTTTCCTCTGCACTTTTATCTTTCTATATTCTATATACCTTTCTTTACTTCTTTTTTTTATTTTAATTTTTTAAATTTATTTATTTATTTATTTATTCATTCATTTATTTATTTATTTATTTATTTATTTATTTATTGCTTTTTCGAGACAGGGTTTCTCTGTGTAGCTTTGCTCCTTTCCTGGATCTCGCTCTGTAGACCAGGCTGGCCTCGAACTCACAAAGATCCGCCTGCCTCTGCCTCCCGAGTGCTGGGATTAAAGGCGTGCGCCACCACCGCCCGGCCCTTTCTTTACTTCTTACTCCATGGCTGGTTGTGTAGCTGGGTGGCTGGCCCCTCGAGTCCTCCTCCTTTTCTCCATCCTCCTGTTTATTCTCTCTGCCTGCCAGCCCTGCCATCCTTTTCTCCTGTCTTCTTACTGGCCGTTCGCTCTTTATTAGACCAATCAGGTGTTTTAGACAGGCAAATTAACACTGTTTCACAGAGTTAGACAAATGCAGCATAAAAGAATGCAACTCATCTTTGCATCATTAAACAAATATTCCACAGCATAAACAAATGTAACACATCTTTAACTAGTATTCTACAACAAACCACTGGCCCATGTTTTCTTTTTAGCCTTTTAGAATTTATTCATAAAAAGACAACTTAATTTTAAAATGGCATATCATTGTCCAATAAGTGTCATTAGGTACTAGAGAAGTACATGTCAAAGCTACAGTGTGATACCACTTCATACCTACCAGGAGGGTTCTTATAAAAAAGACATGTAATAGCATTAGTGAGAATGTGCAAAAAGTTGAAATGGATCTGGATGAGTCTTCCTTCATGCACTGTTGGTTGAAATGTAAGTAGTTCTGCCTCTTTGGAAGATAGTCCAGAGTTCCTCAAAAGGGCATGCAGTTGCCATATAACCCAGTGATTCTGTTTTTAGGTATAAATCCAAGAGATGTAAACGTGTCTACACAAAACTTGTACGTTAATTTTAATGGCAGGTGTCAACCAGCTGATAAATATGTGCACAAAATGTGGCATAGCCATGTAATAGGATCTGATTTGTCAAGAAAGGGGCATGAAGTATGATTTAACATATGCTCCATATGGATAACCCTAAAAGTTTAAGTCAAAGAAACTGGTTACAAAAGATTACATATTGTATGGCTCTGTTTGGGTGATGTCCAGAATAGGCAAATCTGCAGAAAAAGGAAGATAAATGAGGGCTGCCATATTTAGGGCAAGTGAATGGGGGAATGGGAACTGATTTCTGACAAGTAGAGGTTTTCTTTTGGGAGCAATGAAAATGTTATACAATTGATTATAATGATGGTTGGATAACCCTGAGTCTCCACTGAATGTTATACTGTGAATGGATGGATTGTATAGTAAGAGAATTATATCACAAGCTCTTTTTGGAGAGTAAGTGATACAAATGTATGTAAATATTTGCTGATTTTAAAAAAGGAAATGCTTTAAAAATACTATTTGTCTTAATTGAACATGGTTAAGACAGACAGGAAAATGACTCTCGTTAAGGAAGTTTTTCCCTGGGCTGGAGAGATGGCTCAGAGTTTAAGAGCACTGACTGCTCTTCCAGTGGTCCTGAGTTCAATTCCCAGCAACCACATGGTGGCTCACAACCATCTGTAATGAGACCTGGTGCCCTCTTCTGTATACATAATAAATAAATAAATCTTTAAAAAAAAAAAAAGGAAGTTTTTTCCCCACAGATACCTAGAAATAGAAGAGGCATAGTACACCACAAGGCCCCCCAAGTGAGTACTGGGATTGTTTGGAGCCAGATGGGTCATACTGTTGAAGGAGCTGATCCAGAATGCTGTAATCTCAAAAGATGAAATTTTGAAATCCCAAGTCCCCCAAACTGTAATTCTGGTGTTTGGAAAGGCTGCCTCACGAGAAGTACAAAGCTGAGCTCTTTAGAAAGGATTGGCCATGCAGTACAGTGATGATGGAAACTTCATGTAAAAGATACTTCATTCATCAGCGTTTGCATTCCTTTCAGCGGATGAAATTCCAGGAGGTTTTAATAAATGAAAGCCACATTTACCTGAAGAAGCCAGCAGCTACTAACTGCCTCAAAAATAATTATGTGCATGATAGGATGAGAGGCATTTTGACAGTGGTGCTTGCTAGTTTGATTGCTTGTATTATTTCTGCCAATTTGTGGTCTGTATATGAGTGTGGTGCAGATTGGATTTATGTGTGTGGACCCAAATCAGCACAGAAGCATAGCGCAGAAGAGGGGAAGACATCATAGGGGTGCTTTTGTTGGTATATATCAGAGAATAAATTTTTAAAAAACAAGCAGAAAAATAGGTTATCCATCATGCTGTTTCATAGGACTGCAGTTATACAGTTGCATGTACCATCTGCTAGTTACAGTGATATATGAATAAAGTGCTTTTATTTGATATTTGTGGATTGAACTTAGGGCTTTAATGCAAGCTAAGCGGGTACTATACTACTGAGCTGGTATATGTAGCCCCTGATAGATGCTTATACATTTTGCCTTTTTTAAAAATGACTTAAAAAATTATGTGCATTGGTGTTTTGCCTGTATGTATGTCTGTGTGAGGGTGTTAGATCCCCTGGAACTGGAGTTACATACAGTTGTGAGCTGCCATGTAGGTGCTGGGAATCGAACATGGGTCCTCTGGAAGAGCAAACAGTGCTCTTAACCACTGAGCCATCTCTCCAACCCACATTTTGCCTTTTTGACCTATTTATTTATGAATATGATTTTGTCTATAACTGTTGTTCTTACATTTTGTCTTAGTCATGACACCATGACAAAGGCAACTCCCTTCCCCATACAGGGTTTCTCAGTGTAGCTCTGGTTGTCTTGGAACTCCTGTAGACAAGGCTGGCCTTGAACTTAGAGATCCTCCTGCCTCTGCCTCCCAAGTGCTGAGATTCAAGGTGTGTGCTACCACACCTGACCTGCCAAGGCAACTTTTAGAAAGAAAGATTTTAATTGGAGGCCTGCTTACAGCTTCAGAGGCTTAGTCCTTTATCATCATAATGGGGAAAATGTGGTACTGGAAAAGCAGCTGACAGCTTTACATCCTTGTCTGCAGGCATGCAGAGGGAGAGACTGGGTTTGGCATGAGTTTTGGAAACCTCAAAGCCCACCCTCAGTGACATACTTCCTCCAACAAGACCATACCTCCTAATCCTTCTCAAATAGTGCCATTTCCTGATGACTAAGCATTCAAATATATGAGCCTATGGGGGGCCATTCTTATTCATGCCATCATACAGTTGTAGTATATTTGTTTACATTTGAATATAGCTTATTCATAATGTTTTGTAAAGTCACCCATGAAATATTCTCATGCTGTTATATGTTTCTCAAATAACTCCTCTTTTAAAAGAGAAATTAAGCTGGGTGTGGTAGTGCACACCTATAGTCCCAGCAGAAACATTCCAGGACATCCAGGGCTGCATGAAACAAACAGCAACCTGTCTCAAACAAACAAAACAGCAATAAAAACCCCTGGGTTCAAAACACACACACACACACACACACACACACACACACACACACACACACA